>SOPF01027368.1:100553-178502 GCA_012979155.1 Hypericum perforatum
AATAATAATAATAATAATAATAATAATAATAATAATAATAATAATAAGAAGGCCAAGGAAGTTACGCGATGATTAGGCTGAGCTCTTGGGGACTGGTGAAGTTGCCTACGCACGAGTGAGTCACGTGCGTGGGCTTGTGCGCCGTTACAACGTAATTCCATATACTCATCTTCTTATTCTTCTTCTCCGTTTAATTCCTCTTCTTCCGCTTTCGGTTAAGAATCGGAGAGAGTTCTTGGCGTCGCCGCCTCTCTTTCGGTTGATAGGAACCCTACGGCGCTGCCGCGGCGGAGGGGAGAGGGAGAGGGAGAGGGAGAGGGAGAGGGAGAGAGAGAGAGAGAGAGAGAGAGGGAGAGGGAGAGGGAGAATTCGTTAGAGAGGTGGAGCGGTGCGAGAGTGAAGGTTAATGGAGCTGGGGAAAGGGGCGGTTACGAGCCGGTGGTGTTTTGGCAATGTTCCAATTTAGAACTTGGGATGTTTTTAAATGATGCTTTAGTCCGCTTTACTATCTTTTCTTTCAATTGAGACCAAAATCGTTTCCGTTTATTAACTCTTCCCTATCTTTTCTTTCAATTGAGACCAAAATCGTTTCCGTTTATTAACTCTTCCCTTTTTGAACCCTTCGTTTGTACAAGAGATTTCGGAAAATGGGGAAAGGAAGCGAGACGGTTTGGAGTTGAGAAATAAATTTGTATTTTTTTTTGTAGGTGGAGTGTAATTGGGATATAAATTTGAATTCTTTTAAGGAGAATTTTAGTCAACTTAGCTAGCCAAATTTTGTGAAAATCATATCATTTTATTTATTGGAGAAAGAGAAAAACTGAAGATTTTGTGTGTGTGAAAAGTTGGAGGAGTTGTAAGAAAATGAGATTGATAAAAAAATTTTCATATATATATATATACATATATATATATATATTACAATTGCTAGAAATTGTATAACCTTAAGTAAACATATATACTCTTTTCCCACTAATAAGTATATTCAAATATCAGAGTTCACTCGGAAGCATGGTGGACAATCATCCTTAGACTTTTTAAAAGAGTCTTCGCCATATAAAAAAGTTCACATAGAAAATGAAGCCTATTAATTATTAGGAAAAAGTCTTTCTTTAGAATTAGAAAAAGGACCAGAAATTCACAACAGTATAAATTACCCTATTATACAAAAGCTAGAAAAATTAGGATTCATAAGAGAGGACATAACAAAATGTAAAGTTAACTATTTAGCTAAAATGCAGCTAAAGAACCCTGACATAAGAATAGTTACGGCTAATATCGATTATATCCCCTTAGATTAGACAGAATTCCAAAAACAAATTCTTGAAATGTTGAAACAAAATTTAATAAGAAGATTTGAGAGTCCACGCAGATCAACCGCATTCATAGTTAGAAATCATAGTGAAATTAAGAGAGGAAAAGATAGAATAGTTTATAATTGTAAAAGATTAAATGATAATACAATAGACGACGCTTATAACATTCCAAATAAAGATAGTTTGATAAGATTAATTCAAAATAAGAAAATATTTAGTGAATTTGATCTTAAGTCAGGATATAATACAACTAGAAGAATGGTTCAAACCATGGACCGCGTTTACATGCCCAGAAGGACATTTCGAATGGAACGTCCTTAGTTTTGGTTTAAAAAATGATCCATCAATTTTTCAAAGATTTATGGATTCAATATTTTTACAATATGATTTCTGTCTAGTGTACATAGATGATATACTTGTAGCAAGTAAATCAATAGCAGAACATGAAAAATATTTAAACATAATATTTAATAAAATAGAAAATTAGGGAGTCATAATTAGCAAAAAAAAGATGGAACTTTTGAAAAAAAATATCATTTTTAGGATTAGAAATAGGAAATGGAAAAATAGAACTGCAACCTCATATTGCGGAAAAAATATTAAATTTTTCAGATAAATTAGAAGGATTAAAACAGATACAAGCCTTTTTAGGAATATTAAATTATGCTAGAAAATTCATTTTCCAAATTTAAGCAAACTAGTAGGTCCACTATATAGCAAAACTTCAAAGAATGGACAGAGAAACTTCAACAAAGAAGATATTGAACTAGTCAAAAAGATTAAAGAACAAGTCAAAAAAATTAAACCATTAGAACTACTCTTGACAACAGATTATATAATAATAGAATGTGATGGTAGTAAAGAAGGATGGGAAGCAGTAATGCTAAGCAAACCAAATAAATACACAGAAAAGGAAACAAAAAGAATAGTAGCTTATGCTAGTGGAAACTTTAAGACAGGATAAAATTGGACTAGTTTAGATTTTGAAATACAAGCACTAATAAATGCCTTAGACAAATTTAAAATATATTTACACAACAAATTCACAGTTAGAACTAATTGTGAAGCCATAGTTAAATTTCTAAAAAACAAAAATAGTAAAAAGATTAATAGACTAGATGGATTATCCTACAAAACCTAATACAAGGAAGTGGATATAAGATAGTCTTTGAACATATAAAAGGAAATAATAATAGCTTAGCTGATTTGTTATCTAGAAATATTTCTAAATGGTTTAAATAATGCACGACATGAAGAAAAGAGTTTTGAAACCAAGGGACAAGGATCCAACTAGAATAGAAAACCCTATTCCAAGGGATCAACAGATGACAGAAAAATAGATTAGTACCATTATATACAGAAATAACCTGGCAATGCCAGCAACAGAACCAATAATAGAAAAGGGATCTTCATCCTCAACACCAACAGAAAGAGGAATTTTAGCTTCAACTTATATCCCCAGAAGAAATAGTGGCCAAGAACAAATTAAATTTGGCACTATTTTTGTAAAATCCATGAATTTTAGAAGCTTAGATTAGAAAGGGAGTAAATAATAATCTATCAAAAACTGAATAGTAGAGATTTCCATTACTTTATTCAGCATTCTCCCACGTTAATAGGAGGGTTATTTTGGTAATGTCATGTACTTGGTCATGGGGTAAGTTAGTTGAATATTTCAACCCCTCTTTTAGCCTCCCACGTTGCTACACAAGTTAGAAGTAGTGGATTAAGAAGAGTGATTTAGATAATAAATTGAAAACTCCTTACAGTTTCATCTCCCTCATATTTCTACTAAATAATTTATTCAGAGGCAAATGTTGATCATTCGAAAGAAGATGGTGAACGACAAGAGGAAGGGACGGGAGAGGAAACTTTAAGAGACTAAAAAGATCCATCTGTTTAAGAAGCGAAATCAAGTTTTCGGTAAGTTGTCCGTAATTCCAATTCAATATGCTTTTAATTTGAATTGAATTTACGTTTGGGTCAAGTAATAAAAGATCTTGTTTGAATGATTATACTGTTCTGGTTGCTGTTAACTGGATTGTGCGATGATGCTATATTGGTTCCATTGTGGTTGCTTAAGGTTTGGGTCGTGTGCTACTATTAAGTTATTGATTAGTAAATGAATTAATTATTATGTGCGGTGAGTGATTGTTCTAGTTTCATGTACTGATTTTCAGTTTTACGATGACTGGTTGATTATAAGCCATGCGGTTAAATATTTCATTACTGTTGTTTTCTGTGGTTATGAAGATTGAGGATTGGATAATTGTGTTCGTTTTATTATGCTTAGAAGGCTATTCATTATTGCATCGATGCTGTTTTTGCTCAGCGAGGATAGTTTGATTGGAGGTTTGCCATTTCTGCCTGAAACATGTAGGTCCTAGTGAGGTTATTAATAGGTCTAGACCCTGTAACAGCAGGGTTAATATACCAGGACCCTACCATTGGGGTTGATATGATGGTCCCGATAACGGCGAAGGTTACGTGCCAGGACCCTGTCATTGGGGGTGAAAGAAACAATGACATAACCTCATTAGAAGAATCTCAGTAGTTCCTGTCTTTCTATTGCATTTTATTTGTTTTGTTTTCGGGTTTTGAATGGATGCATTAATCGTGTTGATCGTGAAGTAAAGTAGTAGTTGATACCTGTTTCCGGAATTATCTTTGAAAGATTGTGAAACTTACTTGGACCTGGTCTTGGGTTGGAAGTGCGGTCAATTTATTGAGTAGCGATCTCACCCAATTTCGCCATGTGGTTTTTCAGGAATAAGATCAGAGTTCGAGAGGATGTCTTGAGGATTAATAAACCGAGTTGCATTTTTCAGAATTTAGTTACTAGCTATTTTGTAATTAACGGGTTAATGATTGTGAATCAAGATATTTCATTATTATTTTCGAAAGTTGCAACGAGACTTCAATAAGTTATTCATTACTTAGTTTTAGAGATGATATTTTTTTGTAGTATTATAGTTGTCGTTATATTTGGCCTTGCGTGATGAATATTACGCGGCAGTTGTTACTTCTTGATTACGGGTCGTGACAACTTGTATCAGAGCATGTTCTTAATATCTTCTTATATGCCTGAATAAGTAATTACCATAGGTGGAATATAAGTAATGTTGATATCATCGACATCAACATGAATGGTTAATTATATAAGTTTATATTATTATTATTATTTCTTCTTTTCAAAATTTATTATAAATAACGAACCATAGTCATAAAATACTTTAACCCAATCAACCACAGAACATATACATCCATAGTTTCAGCACCTTAATTAAAAAAAAATAAAAAAAGTATCTGAATTCTTTTAACGAAATCGTCGCTCAAGGGAAGGGTGAAATTAAGCCCATTTTTGGGCCCAACCCAATATCTTGTCATCAGCTTGTTTACCAAGCGTGGGAGGTTTCCCGTTCCAACGAAATTCTTCGATGTAAATGAAAAGGAAACTGCCAGTAGCAAATCCGTTGTTAACGGGGTTGTTACGAGTTATAAAAAAAATTCTCCCTTGACTGAACAAACCCCGAAATTCTTTCGCACCAAAGAAGAACGAGAAGGGAAAAGGCTGCAAACCTGATAACGCTGATTATTCAAGACGAGCCATCATTTGAACGGGTTGGGTAAGTGATTCTGGTTAAATCAATCATAATCTGAACTTCGTTCCTTCTGCTGGTTAGGAGAATTTCAGGATGTTTTCTTTTGGATTAGAAAGAACCTTAATTTAGGGTTAGCTTGTTCAGGCCATGGCATCGGATAAGGACAAAGCTTCGAAGGAGATAACAGCAGTGGAATCGGAAACGCAAGAGGATGCTTCCACCCCTTTGACACAAGGGGTACCACCTGCGGCCCAGGAGGTTCTTCCCCCACCTCCACCAGTGCCGTCTCTACCGCTGATTTTAGGATCGGATATTGGGGCTGGAGTTGTACAGATGATTTCGAACTTAACGAATATGCAACACCAACAAGCATCGGCACAACAACAATAGGCTCAATAACAAGCAGAAACCAATGCCAATATTGCTGCTATTCTGAGCCAACAGCTACGTGCACCTACACATATGAAAGCCTATGAAGGGTTCCAAAAGACTAAGCCACCTACCTTTCTCGGACTGGAAGATCCGATGGAAGTTGAAGATTGGATCAAGGAAATAGAAAAGTCATTTGAAATAGCTCGAACAGATGAGGAGGACAAAGTACCATTTGCTTCTTATATGTTGAGTGGTGATGCTAAAAGATGGTGGGATACTCAGAAAAGGATCCAGGCTGAGAAGAAAAACACATGGACAACCTTCCTTAAAGGAATTTCGTGATCACTATATTCCACCCTCTTTGAAAAGAGAGAAAGTGAGAGAGTTTGAGTAACTAGTGCAAGGTAACATGTCTGTCCGGCAATATGATCGAGAGTTCACTCGACTTTCTATGTTTGTGCCATCAGCAGCTATGGATGAAGAGACTCGGGCACGCAAATTTGAAGAAGGCTTAGCGGAAGAGGTGAGGGATCATGTTGTACCCTTCACATTAAAGACCTATGCTGAAATTCTAGAAAAAGCTATTGTGGTAGAGCTTAATCAAAACAGGAACAAGATATCGAAAGAAGCTCTAAAGAGGAAGGCACTTCCAAACTCGCATGGGACTGGATAGACTAAGAAGCCATATGAGCCGACAAGTAACAATACCTTGGCCCAAAACTCTTGGTGTAAGAGATGCAATGCGCCACACACTGATCAAGAATGCAGATGGAATACTGAAGCTTGCTTTGGTTGCGGGAAAATGGGGCATAGGAAGAGTGATTGCCCAGACTCTCGAGCTATTGTGCCCGTGGCAACCCCTATTCGTACTCTGGCACCAGTAACTAAACCTCACAGTCAGACCTCTACAAATCGAACACCTGGCCATATTTTTGCACTTACTCAAGATGAAGCAGAGAAGTCTGGAAATGTGGTTACAGGTAAATTCCTTGTGGCTATATATCCTTGACATGTTTCAAAAGTAAGTTTGTTTTATTTGGTTGAGTCTACAATATTGCTAAAAGGTAAAATCATCGCATGCAGTTTCCACTTTCCAACTCTTGTTGATTGAGCTTAAGAACTCCTGCTTTCCAATTAACGAAACTGGTTAGGCAGGATAAGTATAGAACATATTATATTGGCATGAGTATAGTTATTTAGGAACTTGCCTGTAACAAATGCTTTCTTATATTTTTGATGCGATGCTAAAGTTTGAAACTTTATGTAGTTGTCTGCTTTTAAGATTTGATATGATTTTCTTTATGTACATGATGATGAATTGGACAATGTTCCTGTTGATCTCGTGAGAATAATTCTATACTTCACATTCTTTTATTCTGTCTTCATTTACTAGCAGTAAGTCCAGAAATGTGATTACAGGTAAACTCTTTGTGGCTAAATACTCTGTAAGAACACTGTTCGATTCGGGTGCTTCGCATTCTTTTATTTTGTCTTCATTTGCTAGAAGGAGTAAGCTAATAGTTAAGGATAGTGAAGAAGAACTAGCAGTAAGTATGCCTATTGGGAGTATTATACTGGTGACCAAGTGTTGCAAAGAGTGTGAAGTACAGATAGGCCAACATGTTCTTTCGGCTGATCTAATAGTCATGGACATGGTGGAATTTGACGTGATATTAGGAATAGATTGGTTAAGTCGACATTTTGCCAACATCAAATGTAGAGAGAAAGTAGTATTATTTCAAATTCTAGGAGAAGAGGAATTTCAGTTTGTGAATGAAGTTAGAAAGGCACCCCCCTGTGTTATTTCAGCAATAAAAGCAGTGAAGTTAGTGAAGAACGGAGCTATGGGATATGTTGCCTCTGTACAGGACTTATGTAAGGAAAGTAATGTAGAGGATATTCCCATAGTACAAGAATTTTTAGACGTATTTCCCCAAGATATAGAAGGCGTGCCACCAGATCGGGAAGTAGAGTTTTGTATAGACTTGGTACCTGAGGCTTCATCAGTGTCAAAAGCACCTTATCGTATGTCCCCTGTTGAACTGAAAGAACTGAAAAAGCAATTGGAGGAGTTGTTGGACAAGAGATTCATTAGACCTAGTGTGTCACCATGGGGTGCACCAGTATTGTTTGTGAAAAAGAAAGATGGGACGATGAGGATGTGCATAGACTATCGTGAACTAAACAAGCTCACAATACGAAACAAGTATCTGTTGCCTAGAATCGATGATTTGTTCGATCAGTTGAAAGGGGCTAAAGTATTCTCCAAAATAGATTTACGTTCTGGTTATCATCAATTGAAAGTAAAACCTGAGGACGTACCAATCACGACATTTTGGACTAGGTATGGACACTATGAATTTCTTGTTATGCCATTTGGATTAACTAATGCCCCGTCGGTATTTATGAATGCAATGAACAGGACATTCCATCAATACTTGGATAAGTTTGTAGTAGTATTCATTGATGATATTTTAGTGTACTCTAAAGGAAAAGAGGAACATAAGGAACACCTAAGAGTGGTACTACAAACTTTACGAGATAAATAGTATTATGCGAAGTTTAAAAAATGTGAATTCTGGCTAGAAAAGGTGGCATTTTTGGGTCATGTGATATCTAAGGAGGGAGTCTCCATAGATCCACAGAAGATAGAAGCAGTTGTGAATTGGGTTAGTCCAACCAATATTTCAGAAATCAGAAGTTTCTTGGGTTTAGCTGGATATTATGGAAATTTGTTGAAGGATTTTCCAAGATAGCTATACCATTGACTCAATTAACACAGAAGGGAAGCAAATTTGTATGGAATGATAAGTGTGAGACTAGTTTTCAGGAGTTAAAAAGAAGGTTAGTCTCGGCACCAATTCTGACCTTACCTGACGAAGGAAAAGATTTTACAGTTTATAGTGATGCTTCTAAAAATGGATTAGGGTGTGTACTCATGCAAGGAGATAAGGTGATCTCGTATGCCTTTAGACAGTTAAAACCATACGAGAAAAATTACCTGACTCATGATCTGAAGTTAGCTGCAGTGATTTTTGCACTAAAAATCTGGAGGCACTACTTGTACGGCGTCAGATGTAAAATGTATACAGACCATAAAAGTTTGAAGTACATATTCACTCAGAAGGAATTGAATATGAGATAGAGGCGTTGGTTAGAACTGTTAAAAGATTATGACATAGGCATCCATTATCATCCTGGGAAGGCAAACGTAGTTGCGGATGCCTTAAGCCGTAAAATTTCAGCTTCACCAACAACACTTATCACAGAGCAGCAGCCTCTGTTAGAAGAATTTGATAAATTAAAAATGGATTTAGTTGTTCAATAGAAGGGTAAACTGTTGGCCAATCTTATAGTTCAACCTACATTGAGGAATCGCATTCGGGATGCATAAAAAGAAGATTCGTATCTGCTAAAAGTTAAGGAGTTGGTGGGAGAAAAAGGTTTTTCTGATTTTAAAAAGCACACGGATGGGTGTTTGTACATTCGGGATAGAATTTGTGTGCCTAATAAGGCTGAGATTAAGGAAGAAATTATGTTAGAGGCTCATAGCACCAAATATTTAGCTCACCCGGGAAGTAATAAGATGTATCAGGATTTGAAACTAACTTTTTGGTGGAGAGGAATGAAGCATGAAGTTGCCAAATTTGTGGGAAGTTGCATGGTTTGCCAATTAGTGAAAGCCGAACACAAAAGGCCAGGAGGGGAGCTCCAATCATTGGAAATTCCAAAGTGAAAATGGGAACATATAACAATGGATTTTGTTACGGGATTGCCGAGATCACCAAGTGGAAAGGATGCAGTATGGGTCGTGGTTGATCGATTAACGAAAACAACACATTTCCTAGCTTATAAGGTGGGGATTACCTTGACCTAAATGGCTAACCTTTATGTGAAGGAGATAGTCAGATTACATGGTGTGCCTATAAGTATTACCTCGGACAGGGACACTTACTTTGTGTCTAGGTTTTGGAAGAGTCTACATGAAGCTTTGGGTACTCAGTTACAGTTTAGCACTGCATTCCATCCTCAAATAGATGGACAATTTGAGAGGACTATTCAAATATTAGAAGATATGTTGTGAGCATCTGTTTTGGATTTTGGAGGCTCCTGGGAGGATTATTTAGCTCTGGTGGAATTTGCATATAATAACAGTTTTTAGTCTACTATAGGAATGGCGCCTTACGAGTTGTTATATGGGAGAAAGTGTCGGTCTCTTGTAAACTAGGATGATGTGGGAGAAAAAAGTATTTGCGGTCCTGAATTGATTAGGGAAATGAAAGAAAAGGTGCCATTAATACGAGAACGAATACAGATAGCCCAAAGTCGGTAAAAGAGCTATGCAGATGCCAAGAGGAGGAAGGAAGAATTTAAGGTTGGGGAACATGTCTTTCTGAAAGTGTCCCCCACAAAGGGTATTAGAAGGTTTGGTATCAAGGGTAAACTAAGCCCATGATACATAGGACCTTTTGATATTATTGAACGGGTGGGACTGATGGCATATAAACTTGCCTTACCTCCGAAATTGGCAGGAGTACATCCTGTATTCCACCTGTCCATGCTTAAGAGATATGTGACTAGACCGGGACATGTTGTACAAGAAATTCCTACTTAAGTGAGGCCTGATGTTACATATCGGGAAGTACAGCTACAGATCGTGGACCATAAGCTACAAGAACTTCGTAGGAGGACGATCAAGTATGTTAAGGTTCAATGGAGTAATCATTCTGAACGAGAAGCCACATGGGAGCTAGAGATAGAGATGAGGCAGAAGTACCCTTTTCTGTTTGAGAACAAAGGTAAGTTTGGGGACCAAACTTCTTTTTAGATGGGGAGGATGTAAAATCCATGAATTTTAGAAGCTTAGATTAGAAGAGGAGTAAATAATAATCTATCAAAAACTGAATAGTAGAGATTTCCATTACTTTATTCAGCATTCTCCTACGTTTATAGGAGGGTTATTTTGGTAATGTCATGTACTTGGTCATGGGGTAAGTTAGTTGAATATTTCAACCCCTCTTTTAGCCTCCCACGTTGCTACACAAGTTAGAAGTAGTGGATTAAGAAGATGATTTAGATAATAAATTGAAAACTCCTTACAGTTTCATCTCCCTCATATTTCTACTAAATAATTTATTCAGAGGCAAATGTTGATCATTCGAAAGAAGATGGTGAACGACAAGAGGAAGGGACGGGAGAGGAAACTTCAAGAGACTAAAAAGATCCATCTATTTAAGAAGCGAAATCAAGTTTTCGGTAAGTTGTCCGTAATTCCAATTCAAGATGCTTTTAATTTGAATTGAATTTACGTTTGGGTCAAGTAATAAAAGATCTTGTTTGAATGATTATACTGTTCTGGTTGCTGTTAGCTAGATTGTGCGATGATGCTATATTGGTTCCATTGTGGTTGCTTAAGGTTTGGGTCGTGTGCTACTATTAAGTTATTGATTAGTAAATGAATTAATTATTATGTGCGGTGAGTGATTGTTCTAGTTTCATTTACTGATTTTCAGTTTTATGATGACTGGTTGATTATAAGCCATGCGGTTAAATATTTCATTACTGTTGTTTTCTGTGGTTATGAAGATTGAGGATTGGATAATTGTGTTCGTTTTGTTATGCTTAGAAGGGTATTCATTATTGCATCGGTTCCATTTTTGCTCAGCGAGGATAGTTTGATTGGAGGTTTGCCATTTCTGCCTGAAACATGTAGGTCCTAGTGAGGTTATTAATAGGTCTGGACCCTGTAACGGTGGGGTTAATACCCCAGAACCCTACCATTGGGGTTGATATGATGGTCCCGATAACGGCGGGGGTTACGTGCCAGGATCCTGTCATTGGGGGTGAAAGAAACAATGACATAACCTCATTAGGAGGATCTCCGGAGTTCCTGTCTTTCTATTGCATTTTATTTGTTTTGCTTTCGGGTTTTGAATGGATGCATTAATCGTGTTGATCGTGAAGTGAAGTAGTAGTTGATACCTATTTCCGGAATTATCTTTGAAAGATTGTGAAACTTACTTGGACCTGGTATTGGGTTGGAAGTGCGGTCAATTTATTGAGTAGCGATCTCACCCAATTTCGCCATGTGGTTTTTCAGGAATAAGATCAGAGTCCGAGAGGATGTCTTGAGGATTAATAAACCGAGTTGCATTTTTCAGAATTTAGTTACTAGCTATTTTGTAATTAACGGGTTAATGATTGTGAATCAAGATATTTTCATTGTTATTTTCGAAAATTGCAACGAGACTTCAATAAGTTATTCATTACTTAGTTTTAGAGATGATATTTTTCGTAGTATTATAGTTGTCGTTATATTTGGCCTTGCGTGATGAATATTACGCGGTAGTTGTTACTTTTTGATTACGGGTCGTGACAATTTTCTTATCAGAATTCTCTGATATAGGAAATAGAAAGTTTAAACCTTTCTCAGGTTTGAAAATAGACAGGTCACAACAATGTCTTCTTGACAATTTGTGGCATATACAGACCATAAGCACTGCTACCACTTTAAAAGTACAATGTCTAAATGCTTAAGTATGTATTTTTTGGAAAATAACCCAAAAATACATAAGAAAAAATTTACACATTATGTCATTTTTAGAGGAACAAAAATAGGGGGTTTTCACAGTTTTAACATAGTTAAAATCATATCCTTTGTGACAAACCTATTTGGGTAGGATATTATAGCTTTTCAGAAGCCCTAGAAGAAGCCCGGGCCCATTTAGGAACAATTTTTTTATAGAACCTGAAGAAGTTAGAATTTATGCTAACGTAGCAAGAAAAGAAACAAGTCAGCTATTTAAACGATTAGAAGACAGAAATAGACAATTAGCAGAACAATTACTTCAACTTCAAAATCAGACATACCAACAACTTAGTTCCCTAGAAAACCAAAAAATGAAGATGAGAAACAAAGAGACACAAATAATACAACAATCTCCCTTATGGAAAGAATGATTAAAAAATTGAATGGTTCGATAGATGATCTCAGCAAACAACTAGATGAAGCCAAACTTAGACTCTCAAACTGAGAAGAACCAAATAGAGGTTTTATAAATTTAAAGGCTAAATATTAGATTTACCAGCACAGAAAATTCTACAACCTCTTTTTAACCATTGGCTAGAAGGAGAAGAAATTTTAAAGAAAAAATCAGAAGAAAGCCACAATGCACAAAAAGATTTGACTAAGATATATTTTAGAGAAGATGATTTTTCCACTTTATATGGAATAGATTTTAAATTTAAGGGCATTAAAATGATTTAAAACCTTATTTTATTAAAAATAGAACAATTGGACTTTTCAAATTACAAATCAATCTTAACAAAACAGATTTGCCCAAAGAACATATTTTAAGATTTTTTCATTTTGGCATGATAGACCAAATAGAATTTAAATTAGAGGAAGAAGGGGACATTGAAGAATACTTAGAATGATTCGCAGAGAAATTCTTTATCATTGGAGGAAACATGGCGGTCAAGAAAAAGATAGTGTGCATAATAGACTCTACTTTGCCCAAAGTGACAAACTTTGTAACTATTCCAGCAAAAAAGAAAATTATGATCCTCACAGACGATGGAACAGAAGCCATGGAGAATGATTCCACTCTAATTCTGTACGATTTCAAAGATATAGAAGATGAAGGAATCTACAGATTATTACAAAACCCAGAGATGCTGCCAACCCCAAGACAGTGGAGAGACCTTAGACTACTCGAAGAAGGACATTATATACAGATTTACAGTACAAATGAGTGGCGAATGTATCTGCCACATTCAGGAGACGGAGGCTTGCTCGACGAGGAAAACATAGTCAACTTAGAAAATGAAAGATTAGAAGAGCTCGTCAGCATGTCAAGTGGTGATATCACAGTTCTAGAAACACACAGAGATTTGTAAAAGACGTATGCAATGATGTTTTCTGCCGACAGACTTAGCTTGTAGCTTTTACTTTTGCTTTTGACCATTTTGTTAAAAGATAAGATGCTCTCTTATCTTGTCTTTTGGTCCCTTTCTTCTTTGTATAATTTTGAGCCATCTGTAAAGATATGATTCTTTTTTATCCTAGCTTTGTGCTTTTCTATTCTATTTAAGGGGTGTTCTCCTTCATTTGTAAAGACACGTAAAAACTTGAATACACAAGCCTTTTTCATGACTATCTAAATCTTTCATTCGATTGCTTAGAGTTCCTCACTTGTTCTTCCTAGTATTAGCCCAAAACAAAAAAAAAAGTCTAGTCGAACCGGCGACTGATAGCTCTCTCGTCGTTCTCCCCTGATCTTGTCTAGTACATCTCCACCGTCTCCTCCCACCGAACCTCACATCTCTTCCTATTGGTATCATATATATATATATATATATATATATATATATATATATATATATATATATATATATATATATATATATTATTGTAAGTAAAATAAGAGTACAAAGGACTATCCCTCAGTTAGGGTTGAACAATTCGTTTACGCCAATATTTTTACAAACTAATATTTCGTAGAATCTTGTGAGATCGATGGATGGTTCCGGCATTAAACATGCCATATAAAGTACTCATAAACTCCAGCCATGGCTTTCCATGCCGCCAATGGTTCTATTTTTTCAATCAAACTTCCAAAATAAAATCATGCCCAAAATCCAAATTGTCGCCGCATTTTGTCAATTCAAATAGAGCCCCAAAAACCAACCCGAATACCGTAAAATGATCAATTCCTTAATAATATTTGGGTTCGGGTTGTACTCTTGTTAAAATTTTCGCATTGCTAAAGTGTTAAAAGTACATCTATCTATTATTTTAAGATTGAGTTGAATATTGAAATTCAATATGGTATCAAAGTTTTCTCGTGCTCATTTTTATGTCAACTCTTCAGACGGACGAGTCTCTTTTGAAGTGAGACGTAGAAAATCTCAAGCAGTAAAAAATAATGAACAAGTGTTAAAAATCCATCTTCCAAAAAACAAAATCAGTCGAGAATATGGAGATAATGACGAAATAGGAGAACCATCTATGTGACACTATTTAGTCCAACTTGGGTCAAATTCATATTTTTAAACAAATTATCGCATCGTTAGTTACAAGATCATGTTAGATTGTTTCAAGTGTTGAATTGAAAATGAAACTCCAATACTATATCTTCATATTAGAATCTCTAAATTAAAGTGTGTATAAATTTTGACCTAATAAATTTTATTTGAGAAGTGCAGGTTTTAATCACATAATTTACGCTAATTACACAATTAATCCAACTTAATTAAACTTGAAATTAAGTGGATTAAAACGTGACTACTTCTTGTAGCGTGAACGGGTGATATCCCGAATCATTGTCGGCGAGGGGCTGATCGAAGCTCGATCACGAACGGATGGATCGAAGCTTGGTTCCCACGAATTGTCCTTGATTCGTCTATCTAAGACAACTTTCAGTACTAAACTGAAATTTTGTCAATATGTGAGAGGAAGTGTATCTGGCCAAAGTTACGAAATGGTCACTGAGGATCTCCTTTTATAGCCAAAATATCCCTGGAGTACATATTGAGTTGGTGCCACTTGGGCCCAAACTCACATGCAAACTCCCACATCCTTTTTGGGTTTATTAGGAACTGGCCCAAATAATTCCAACACTTTGTTGGATTTTTGTTCATGGCCCAACAAGAAGTATATTGCAAATGTTATCAACTTGTTCATAATTACTTAAGATTGATCCACTACTACCATTAAATTCTAATCTCAAGAGAACCCCAGGAATATTAACGAACATGGTATAAAATTACAAGCAGTGTTGTATTGAACTTTTACAGGGCTCCAATGTTCTTAAGACCGAGAACAACACCAACGCCAATAATGTGACCAACAGTTCCACAAGCCAAGGTATCCGCCAGGGTGAAACCAGCCGGGTCTCCGGTTTGCAGACCGGAGTCCCTCACTTCCAGCTTCAGGCCGGCGGTCGCCTTCCGGTTCGCCGACGGGGCCAACCCAAATCTCCCGGCAAATAGCATCAGGCTAGTGCTGGTCACCATTATCTATGTCACATAACATCGGTCAATAAATTGTGTGACAGAAGACGGAAAGTTTTACAATGGTCGAAGGTAAAATATGTCCGCACCGGACTTTATATCTTGTAAACCTTCAGGATTCAACCATTTAACTGATGTGTTTCATACCAACCATTTATTTTAAGAAATTTCAATCTTTAACTATCAACCTCAACACTTGGCAAATAACTTTTGACAGTCATATGGTTAATGAGTATAGCAAATCATCATGTGCTAAAATTCTATTATACGATATATCGTGTAACCTTCCTTGGTTGACTAAATTATGGTGATGGTTTCCTTTTTTATATGTAAAAAATAATTACTCCTCAAGAAAAAACTTAAAAGTAACTCAAAGTTGGTAATTTATTACTGAATGATAATTTCCTTTATATAAAAAAGTATATTAAACGAAAATGAATAATTACCAAATTAGTGGATGATCCAATGAATTCCATGCGTACTCCCCTGGCTGAATTATTGCTCACGCGCCTGGACAATGCAGCAAACCCCTGCGCACATGTTAGCTTATATCAATATCGATTAGATTGTATGTTCAAGTTAGTCGGGTTTACCTTTGTTCTTAAAAAAAACATTATGTTTCATTGTTTGTGGTAAGTAAACCAACATTATGCCAACAAATAGGATAAGGAAAAAGAAATTATATTTTTTACAATGTACGAATTTCCAAATCGAATTGAAACGTTGAGACCATAAATGGACGAAATTTCAGTACTCGTAAAATAAACCAACCACGCCTGCACCAACGCACCTTTGATTGAACAGGGGCAGGCGAGAATGTGGCTCTGAGGCCATGGATTTGAGGCAGAGTGGTCATGGTCGCCATTTTCCAACAATAAGATCAAAGTTTTTTGCTAGCGAATAAAATGGATACCCAATTGAGCAATAGGCAAATAATAGTTTTAAGCATCACAAACAATTTTTATGTGGCCTTAGAACGATAGTATTGGATATAGACAGATACTTGGTTGCTGACGTGGCGGTGTCTTATAGAGCTAGCCCGGTCCCCGGATTGGATAAGGTTTGCGTGCTTCAACGGATTGGGCCCAGAAGATGTAACACCTAGTCAGGTTCGGTCCAATTCTAATTTTTTTTTTTGCCAATTTCCAAATTTAACACTATAGAGTTTTGTGGAATCAAATATAATCGTGTATATTCAAGTTAGTCGGGTTAATCTTAAGCTAGGTGATCTTGTATATAAAAAAGAGATTTTGGATTGGGAAGGAATGAAAAAATTGTTTCAAATAGTACGAAATGAAAAATGGACCGTATTGACATATTTTATTTTTTAACATTGACATATTTTGTGTGTTATATTGATATGTTTTGTTTTGTCAACAATGACATGCCTATCTTGTATATTTTTCATAAAAAAATTTGTGTTTTTGTAAAATTAATATACAAACTATATCAATATTTACATATTATTCATGCAAATATTTGCATATTCAGAATGCCAATATTAAAGAACAAAACATGTCATCGTAGTCTATCTTTTTTATTATCCTTTGCAAATAATTTTTCTCTATAGCTTATATATGATCGTATAAAGAGGGGTGATGCATAGAAGTGTTGATCGCGATATTAGACTGATATTATTACAATTTACTCATTGATCAATTAAAACACTTGTTGAGTAATATAAGTGTTAGCATTATGAGCGGCCGATAAATTTCAATTAATGATATTCTCTCTAATCTCGAAATTTTTTAGTTTGCAAAGTTTAGTTATTCAACATAAACCTATTTTCTATCAATTCATGAAACTAATAGGGTAACTTTCCTAACACCATCGTCTCACTCAATTCCTAAAGTTACTCGATGTCCCTATTGGAAATCTTCGTCAACAAGACAAGTTTAAAGGCCCATTTATCTGTCACCCGGTACAACAGCACAAAAGGAGCAAAAGCGCGGCTGTCGTCCACCGTGCGAGGCTTGGTCTATACTTGGAAAATGGAGATGCTGCAGATGAACGATTCCTGGATTTTGACCTGAAAATCATGAATATTCGAACCGTCAAATCGAAAGTGTACTGCTGTAGATTTTTTAATTTATTATTATAAACATCGAGGCAGAGATTATTTTATCGAGTTATTTTTTTATACGATATATTTTTATTGTCAGATTTTACCATGCTAAAATTTTAATGAAGCATACGATCACAATATATAAAAAAGTAGTGTCATGCATGATTGAGTATTTTTTTAGTTGGATTCATTATTAATTAATAAATTTCAAGTTCGAAATTCCAAAAGCAAAATTGCTACAGTTAAACTCTGAGACAAAAATTCACGAGGGCAATGTACCCGGGAGTCGCGTAGATACATTTGCCGTAGCCTGAGAAGGGAGAAAACAAATTAAAAGTAGTCGTTAGGAATGAAGATGAGGATTACTCAAAATTAAAAAATTCTTTCTACGATCGGGATCAAATTAGTTCACGTGTTTGATGTTGCTATTGTTTGATTCGGAATAACATTCATATCAGCTAAAAAATATTAAAAAACGAAGAAATGTACTTACTAGGATTAGTAGAAGTTACAACAGCGGTGCCTCCGAAATTGCAGGCAACATAAGACTTGCCGCCATTCTGCTGCTGGTAGTAGACGTTGAAGGCGTACGAAGCATGGGACACAAGCGTGTCAGGCTCGAAGCAGTCTCCGCCCGGTTGGATGGCCCCACATTCCACCCCGCCTTTCCCGCACGCCCAGTCGAGCGCATTCTGGAGGTCGGTCTGAGCCGCGCCCTCAAGGGCCACGCACCACGTCCTGTTCCCCTCTGGAAACGACTGGTTCGTGATCTGAGCTGCTGTTGCTGCCTCTGCCTTCACCTGATCAAGTGCCCGTTTCCTCATTGCCAGAACTGGAACCATGTAGGCACAGGTGTTGGGATTATACTAACATCTTATAATTATTTTTTCGACTCAATATCTGTAGAACCGATTAATACAAAAGATAACAAAATTCTATCGCACTCGAATATTTCTATGTAGTAATACCAAAAACTTGAAACATTAGAATTCCCAAAACTAATACTTCAGCTTTAATTCACCGCTAGACTGATGCTTAAGTAGTAATCTATTAAATTTTGGAGCCAAATCCATGCGTTACCTTTTCCTTGAAGAGATTTAATGATCAAAACACACGATTAAGATTAAATGTATGTCAAAATCCAAAAGGACAAAAAACATTGGGTTTATAGTATTCTAACTTCTAAGGAAAAATGGATCTATAAATTCAAATTTTGTTCGTGTACGATAAATTGTCATTCCCTCCGGAAGAAAAGCGAAGCGTCGCCTTTTAGACTGGTCCAGTCCAATACTTAATTACTACTAAACTTTTATTTCAGTATATTTGATTCGCTAGTAACAAAATCAATATAATATTCCTTTTCCCGATACTAGAAGCCCAATATGTCAATTGATTATGTATAATATGAGATAGAATATCGCCTGATTCCAACTATACTCTTCATAAACTTAACCCTAGCCGAGTCTTGTTACTAAACTTCCATTTTGATTACAATACTCTTTGTAATAGATTAGGAACTAAACTTCCATTTATTAGAGGATTAGGTGTTATGCACAAACTAAGGAGCAATAAAACAACCTCTTCAGTTTTTTTTTTAGAATGGACCTCTTCAGATTTTAATCAATCAGAATTTCAAATGATGACAAAATTCATCATTCCAAAGTTCAGTAGAGCTGTAAGTAGAACTGGAATTTATTATGGGATACAACGATCAAGACAACAATCACTTGAATCACAACTAAGAAAGAAATTAAGGATCGAAAGAAGAGAAAATTGCGAGCAAAAAAATATCATACCAGAGCTGCATTCCACCAACACAAGACACAAAATTAACAATAAACCTCCTTTTCCCATAGTCAAGTTAATAGCACTTAATTTGCTGATCTTCTTTGGTTAGCCTTCTCTTGTGCTCTTCTTCTTCTCTCCCTCTAACTCTCTTCTAATGGCTACCAGTGGATCTTTACTATTGGGACACAACGGTTTTTAACCACGATGTACGCAAGAGGTAAATGCTACAAATGATAAAAGTTGCATTT
The DNA here is from genome assembly GCA_012979155.1 of Hypericum perforatum. NCBI lineage: Eukaryota > Viridiplantae > Streptophyta > Magnoliopsida > Malpighiales > Hypericaceae > Hypericum > Hypericum perforatum. The sequence goes on from SOPF01027368.1 coordinate 119,959, forward strand.
ATGGAAAATTCCATGGGAAGTTGAAAAGTTTTGGCTTTGAGGTATGTTATTGGTTATCAAGTACTTAACCTATCTATCTAACAAGTAACTCCTTTCAAAACATGTACTGTCGATTTCGGCTTAGTGTATGATATTTAATACTTAAAGCAATTTCAATTTGCCAATACAAAGTCGTATAAAACTCAAAAATTTAGATCTAGTCGTTTAAATTAAATATTCACAAAAAATATATTTTCAATCCATTATTGGATATCAAATCACTAGGCTAATTGATTAAATTTCAAATTTAGTAAATTTTTTGAAAAGTTTCAAATCTCTCATTATTTACAACTGATGAGAATTACTAATTGATTCAAGTGTTCATTACTTGTTTGAATGTATATTTAGATTACTTTAACATGATTAGCTTGAGCAGTTTCACACAATTTTTCTAACATTGATGACAAAAATTTGAAAATATTATGTCAATTATCATGGTAGTCAGGAAAGATCGTAACCTTACAAGAATAATTCGACATTATGCATTACTATAAGTAGAATTCCTTTTCTTCGCTCTATCCGTCCCTGACCCAAAATAGAAATAAATGGCTTGCCCTTGCCAACTAGGCCTAGCAATAGAATGTCTTAATCACCAAGTAAACGAGGGTGGGTTTTGTGGGATGCTATAAATGATAAAGATGATATCTAGAACCAAACGTTACTTACATTTGAAATTTTTGGGAATATAAAATGATAAAGAAACTGAAAAGAAGAAGAAGATGAGGAGGGGGTGAAGTTGACAGGTTATTTACTTTCTGAGTTATGTGAAAGAAAATGGATTCACTTCAGTTTTTATTATTATTTGGAATTGGTTGCACTTCACTTTGGGGCGAAGACGTTATGTCATTGACCTCTTTTAGGAGTGACAATTTAACGATTGTTCTCTGAGATATTTTACATCATAGAAATGCCTCTCTCTCCAAATTTGTTCCACGGATTTTTATACCACCACATGATGCTCAGCATCAGATAAGAAAAAAGATGTATAAATCACATACTAATTTGTATTATGCCCATCTTAGTTTATTCTGTGGAGTACATGCTAATAATAGTTGTATCTACCAAGTGCTAGCTTACATTTTAATGTTTTATGATGCTTTGGGCCAGAAAGCTGAATCGTGAGATCCATCTACAAAGCCCATATTATCAATTTTTTAGAAACCCTGTTATAGGCTCAGTTTTTTTGGTCGGTTGTTATAGGCCCGGTTTATTTTTGAGCTCCCAAACAATGGGCCATTGAATGGGTCATTTATTATTAAATCGATCAATACCAGTTGGATTCACAAGTCCAATCGTTAATTGTTGAAATACAGTAAACCCACCAAATATCGATAATCGATAATTGATATTGAAAAATGAATATTCTAACCCACCAAATATCTGGGGTAAGAAGCTTCCAGATATGTTTTATCTCCAGGCAAACTATTAAAGAAACAGAATTTTCGGATCATGTCAAAGAGAAACCAAATCAGGCATATCGCCAAAAAGTCTCCAATGATGAACACAATCCAATTGCAAACGAGGGCAAGGCATAATTAACCTCCCCAGCTTCGAGAACCGGACGATATCGACTTTGTGATAAGTGAAGAATCTAGCCAGATGCCAATTGAAAAAAATACCTTCGTCTTTGGGCCAAAATAAAACCGGTAAAAATTAAATTTTATACGAAATATCTTATCATTGTTTGAGATAATCAAATATTAATAAATTAATCCTGTAAACATCCTGCAAGCGGGCAGTTTCGGAAATACAAAATTACGTTTTCCAAATTTTATTTTATACACACCAAGATTATTATCGCATAAGAAATTAATAAAAGCTCAAAATTTCGTAGAAAATCACCGGTCTGTTGGCAGAAACTTTTTAACACTAGATGTATAGTTAAAATGTTTTGTAATGATCTTATTCCAATTGATAATTGATTTTCCTTTTTGTAGATTTGCATCATTATTTTTTTGCTAAAAGTTAAAACTGTAAATTTCTGTCTCATTAATAAATGCATACGTTGTCTGAAAAAAAGAAGAACAATAGTTTGTCCACCACCTATAAACAATTAATGCCATAGATTGAAATCATGCGGTAAATGATTCATACATTTCTAAATATAATTCATAGATCTCTACTAAAGCTCCTTTTTTCATGTGATACCTTATTCTAATATATATGTTTCTAATACAAACCGTTAACAAATGAACAGACAAACCACCAATTACCCCCTAGTCCTTGATCTTTATCGAAATCTCCTATTGGGTCCTTCCTGTCTCATAAATAGGTATTCCATCCGTCCTTTGTTTAAATATGTTTGTAAAAGGTCCCCACTGACCAAATCGGAAAATTTTCCTGGCGAAGACGGACCTGGACTGACGAAAATACCCCTCAGTTAAATTTTAAAGGGCCCCCTTCATTAAGACAAAAAAAACTTACCTCACTTACACTTTTCTCTCTCCCCGTCACTTACACTAACCCAACCCTGATCGAAAAACCTGGCCAGTCTCTGGTAAACCGTCGTGCTCAGGTTGCTCCTCGCTCTATCCAAGTAAGCCGTAACCCCACTTCTAAGCTTCGCATTCTTGCCTTAATTTGAGTGCCTCCCCTAATTAGAGGTGTTGCCCTAATTTGAGTGCCTCCCCTAACTCAGTGTTGCCCTAATTTCGCATGCAGGTTCGATGGATGACAGATTACTATCATTAGAGTTTGTCTACGAAGGTATCTCGCGAAGAAAGGACAAGGTTAGCCCAACTGAGTATTCTTACTTATCTTTGGTAGATGATGCGTATTCGCTTTTTGCTCTGGAATCATCATTCTGCAAAATATAGACTTGAGTGTAAAAAAATAGTGGAATGTGATGACGATGTGGTATGGATATTCAGTTACTACAAGCATTATGAGGTTATTAGGATATTTATAGAAGCAGAGTTGGTTCCACCTATTCCAAAACTATGTTGGTGTAATGAAGATATCTTCATTCGTAGACAGTGATTACGCTCAGTTCAGGACAAGATGAGTATGATGGTTCCAGTGGGAATATGGATGATTCTGGTGGTGATGATTATAGTGATAGCAAAGGAAGCTATTGCGCTTATGCTGGTGGAGATGGGTATGGTGAAGATGAGTATGGTGGACCAGCTGAGATAAGTTATAGTGGAGATGAGTATGCTGGAGAGGAGTATACTGCTGAGGGGAAAGAGGATGATAAATGACCAGTTGAGATGAGTTATGAGGAGAATGGGATGAATGAGGAGACTCTTATTAACAATCAAGTGGATAATTCTAATTTTTCAGAAGTTGATTATGACAATTTGGATGTTCCTTACACAGATTCTGAAAACGAAGAAGAAGATAGTGTAATGCAGACAAAGAGGTCAAAGGAGAAAATTAAGATAGATCCTTTTAGAGACTATAGTGGGATATAGTTTTATAAGAGTGGACAAGATATAACCTTCTTGGTTAGACAAGTGTTCACGGATCATGAACACTTTAGGAACAGCCTAAAGGATTATATCATTAAGATAGGATATAATATAAAATTCATCAAAAATGATAAACGGAGGGTTACAGTTGCTTGCTATGGATCAAATGAAGGCTGTCCTTAGAGAATCTATGCTTTCACTATCCTTGGATCAAATCAGTTTATGATCAAAATATTAAATGATGAACATACCTGTGTTGGCCACTCCCAAATGGATTGCTAGATAGTTGAAAAAGCTATTAGAAGCTAACCCAAACCTGGACAACAAATCAATTTGTGCTACTTTAGCTGCTTGGGGAGTCAATCCAGGTAATTAGAAATATTGGAAAGGTAAAGCATGTGCAAGGATAGAAAAGCAAGGAACACATGAGGAATCATATGCGAAGCTTCATAAGTATTGTGAAACATTGCTTGTCTTCAATCCAGAGTCAATTGTGAAGCTCGAAGGAGAACCACGTCCAAACCTAAATGCACCATTAATATTTAGAAGGTTGTTCATCTGTTTAGGTGCAATGAGGCATGGGTTTGAGCAGGGCTGCAGACCTTTTATTGGTATGGATGGTTGCCACCTAAAGGGCCCTTTTGGAAGGATGATGTTAGCCCTAATCTCACTTGATGCAGACAATGCAATTATCCTTGTAGCTTGGGCCATCGTAGATGATTATAGTGATCTTCGACATCGTGAAACACCTCCAACCACCATCGCAATATAGTTTAATGAAGTAGGGTTGTCGATCCCACGAGGATTAAGCGAACGCATTACTCAGCTTACTAGCTATATTTTAGGAACTTGATTTGGATTGATGGTTTTGTAACTTGTCACACTAATATGCACAAAATAACAACACAAGAACAACAACAACACAAATATAAGGACAAGAAAATTAAACTAAAGTGGGTAAGATACCATCGATCACCTAAACAAACTAAATGATTCGTGGGGTTTATTAAGTTCGTGTCATGATCTGGATGTTTCAAGGCAACTAATCTACACTTTTGCGCTAAATTAATCTAAATTAATCTTTACCTAGGATTAAGTGAACTCGATGTGCTTTTGCTCCCACAAGTCACTTAATCCTAACTAAACACCAACTATAAACATTACCCTTTGGATAATCCATCACCACGGAGGAGTCCACATCTCACAAGGCAACGAATCAACAAGTTAAATGTTCGATGAAGTCTATCTTCTTTCAGTCTCAAAACTTGATTATGTTTATAAATCTAGGTGGCCAATCTAGTCTAAGCATTAAGTTCTTAATAAGTTATGGTCCTTGTCATTTTTACCACCTTAAACCATTAACTTTACTTAGGATTTCAAGGCATCAAACTCATAAACAAAACTACTCACACATATTTACAACAAAACAAATATATTACATAAACAAAACAACAACAACATACATATATGGTTTACAAGAACAAAGCATAAGAAATTAAAGAAGAGAAAGAGTAAGTAAGATTTACAAGTCCAAGCCTAAGCTTAGTTTTTTGCCTTTGTTTTGCCTTCTTTCTTTTCTTTCTTTCTTCTTCTCCTTTGCTTGCTCTCGGCCTCCCCTCTCTCTTTTTTCTTTCTTTTATTTTTTCTCATTTGGTCCGTGAGTTTTCTTCGGAGAGTTGACTACCTTCTCTTGCCTTAGCTAATTAATTAACTAACTATAAAGTTAGCTAATGGAAATTATAAATTCTAACTTAATCTAATATCCTAACTACTAATCTAACTTGGTCTCCACCTTTGCCAATTCTTCTGCAAGAGTTAAGCTTAGTAGTTGGCAAAAAAATCTCAATGTTTCCCACTTATTTTGGCAAGACACAAGATTTTCTTGCTCTGGCCACAAAGATGGCGCCCTCCACCTCATGATTGGCGCCCTCCAATGGTAAACTAATTAAATGGATTGGTGCCCTCCAATCTTGCATTGGCGCCCTCCAATTCTTGCTTAGTCACCAAGAATGGCGCCCTCCAATGCAAGATTGGCACCCTCCATGCCTTGGTCATGCATATGTCATGCATATGGCGCCCTCCAATCATCACTGTTGCATTGACATTTTTATTTCTTGCAATTCGGACCACTTAGACTCAGAACTGGTTGATTCCTTTTTGATAGGTTGTAGTTAAGGATGTCTTCTTTCAAATGCCGCTGACGGCGTCTCAACCCGACTTTGTATGAGGAAGTTATGATTTTTTAAGTTGGAAGAGGTCAGGTCTGACGCCCTCCACATGTAGCTACGGTTTCGACCTTTCTTTTTACCATTTTGCCTTGTCGAGTCCGTTTTGCGTGCATCCTCGAGGTCTTGGTCATGCCTCCTTAGATTATTATCCGTAAAGCTCCTAAAAAATAAGAAAACATAAGAAAAATAAACAAACACAACAAAAGAACAAAATGTACAAAACCAAGATTTTTACAAAGAAAACACACTTAAACAATTAAAAACAAAGCTAAACCTATATTAAAATGTACATAAATAATGAGTATTTTTGACACTCATCAGTAAACAAAGAGAATGGGAAAAATTGAATCTAGTTCATGGAGCTTTTGTACGATTCGGTGAGAGCACATTCAAATGGCAAGGTGTTAACCATTATGACAGATGGTCAGAAGATAAAATTGAATATTCTCTGTGTTATATTTCATTATAATCAATAGATATACGTAAAATTAACTTACCAGCTCCTATGTGACAGGATCTTGATGCATAAATAGAGCAAGCTTTCCCTCAATCAAGGCACAGAAGATGTGTTAAGCATATTGCTATAAATTTCTTAGCTGCATTCAGAGGAGAACAAGATCTGAAGTCATATTTTTGGTAGCTTGCCTTTGCGACTATAAGAACAACCTTTAACGGAGTGTTTGCCTAGTTAAAGTGAACTCAGATTCCACCAAGAAGGATTAGAGGTGCAATGATAACTCCTGCACAATGGCTGGAAAAAGTTCCTCCTACACACTGGTCAAGACATGCCTTCGACAACTATATAAAGTGCGTTGATAAACAATCTGGTGGAATCTTTTAACAACTGGATAAAAGAGGTTCGAGACTTACCTATTGTAGATTTGTTAGATAAGCTGCGACAGAAGATAATAGAAAAGCAATACAACCATTACAAATTGGCATTTGAATGGGTTAGAAATGTCACTGGTTTTGTGCAAGGAGATCTGAGAAAACTTAGCCATGAATGTAAGAGGTGTAGGATCATTCTGCCAAAAATTTAGAGTTTGAGGTTATGGTTGAGAATAAGAAGTATGCTATTGACTTGGGAATGAAGCATACATGCTCTTACAATGTATGATAATTGAGTGGTGTGCCTTGTGTTCATGTGGTGGCTTGTGTTCAATCAGCAAAATTGAATATTGAAGAATATGTGGATGACTACTTCAAGAAACCAAAATGGCTGAAGACTTATGGGGTTGGTATTCATCCTTTCCCATATCTGGACTGGACACAACATAATGATGCTCAGCAATACATACCTCCTAAATTGATAAGGAGACTGAGAGTCCTCCGTCACAACGATGCAACACAACATAGGAGATTGAAGGTCTTCTGTCACAACGATGCAATACAACAAAGTATACTATCTGTGGAAGAATGGGTCATAATAAGAGATCATGTCAAGGAGCACCCACTAGAAAGAACAAAGGGAAATGGCCTATAGTAAGATGTTTTTTTAAAAAAAATTTACACTTCAACGACAGTGGTCCTTTTAGTAGTATTTGATTCCTTTTTTTACGCAGCATCGTGGCAGAGGTGGGTCTGGCATTGCAACTGGTGCAACTTGTCCCTCATATAGGGAACTAACACCACATGCTCAGATTTTTTTTAGCAACTTAGTAGACCCACCATTACTTTTGACTTTATGCTTTCTGCTTTCTAATTTAAGGGTATAGTAACAGCCATTGTTTTTATGTTTTTAACTTATAAACATCAATGGATAGTCCTTGGCCTAGTGACATGGCCTCCCAATCTCATGGAGCATCCACCAGTGCAAACAGAGGAGTTCCAAAAGCAGGAACTTGAAGAGGTAGGGGACGTGGTGCTAGAGGTCAAGCTTAGTCCCAAAACCCAACTACCATCATGGAACTTGTAGTTCATTTTGCTTATTTATGTGACTTTTGTCAACTTGGAATATGTTCATTTTATGGTCCTATATGAAGGCCAATCGGCTGGCATTTGTGGTCCTTTGAAGACTCTTATATTTTGAATAATGTTAAGTTTCAAGACTTATGTGAGGAATTTGTTTAAGACTTATGTAAGAAAGTTGTTTCAAGACTGATGTAAGGAAGTTGTTCGAGACTTATGTAAAGAATCTCAGTTTTAAGACAATGGAGGAAACAAGTAGTTAAATTTCATTACAAGCCTGATTTAGAATAAGGTCTCAAATTCATACAAACTTACCTAACTGAAATAACATTAAGACATTACAAAGAACTAACACATACATCAGTCTTCTTGCTAAACTAAGTGAATTCAACATATTCAAACATTGATCTCCTTGCTTCTTCACCATCTCTTGCAATACTTGTTGTTCTTCAAAGATTTTCTTAATAGCAAGGTTTGAAGGACTCGGACTATTTTTAGCACGAGAATGCTGCTACTGTGTCTCACGAGGAATACACCATCCAATCCACTTGCAACTATTTTTAGCACAGGCATAGTACAATCTACCTCTATTCTTTTTTAGTTTTTGCAATCTTGATTACTGCTCGAACACCACATCTACATTCGATATTCCTGTACCTTAAACCATCATCGACCTCATATGAAGAGTATGAAGATGACATTGCACCTAATCTGATCAAGAGGCCCAGGTCCAATTCAACGAACAAATCGCAGCTCCAATCAGACAAGCAATTCCCCACCTCCAATCCAACGAACAATTCCCAGCCCTAATCCAACAAAGATACCAGCTGCAATCTGATGAAGAAGTCCAACTCCAATCCAATATTAAAACTGAGCTTCGATCTTACCCTACCCTTATTCTAATATGCTGTAACCAAGCTTCGCTCTTACCTGAAATCGCATCTCCACCACCACCACGACAAAACTCTAAGCCCCACCCTACCCTGAAATCGCATCTTCTCCACCACCACCACAACAAAACCCAACCTACCCGACCCTAAAATCGCGTCTCCACTACCACCTCGACAAAATCCAGCCCTACCCGACCCTAAAACCCAACCATCTGATTTTAAATCGAAGAAGGTGTTTTCTTTAGGCTAGGTCACACTTAAGAAGAGAGAGATCTAAGGTTAGTGTAAGTGATGGGGAGAGAGAAAAGTGTAAGTGAGGTAAGATTTTTTTGTCTTAATGCGGGGGGCCCCTTTAAAATTTAACTGAGGGAAATTTTCATCAGTCCAGGTCTGTCTTTGCCAGGAAAATTTTCCGATTTGGTCGGTAGAGACCTCATGCAAACATATTTAAACAAAGGAGGGATGAAATAACTATTTATGAGATAAGAGGGACCTAATAGAAGATTTTGGTAAAGACCATGGACTAGGGGGTAATTTGCTCAAAAATATACATCATTGTTGGGCACCGCAACATAATCTAAACTAATTAACAATCCTGATGACCCTTGAGAAGCGTTCATCGCCATCATCATGATCAACATATCCCTTTAAACAAATGAGACTAGTTAACTTAGAGATCTTCTACTAAGACCTCATCACGCTTTTGATCTAGTTGCTTTTGCTAATATTTTTGAAATTAGTATAAGATTTGAATATTATTAGATCATATTAATAAATGTTTTTCCTAATAGTATAAGATTTCAAAATATTCGTTAAAATTGAATTTTTTTTTATCTTAGATCAACTTCATTTTCAGCTTGCTAGTACCTCAAAGTCAACAACGTCAATTTCCCATACAAACAGTTAATAATTCTACCTCTGGAAACTAAATCATATATATGATAGTCAAGGAATTAGACCAAGTCCCGAGTACTAAATATACTCCAAGACTGTGTTTTCTACGGTTTTGCCTCGAAGCCGCCAAATTATTTTTAAATGTTTGACTAATCTGATTTTCTCCTAATTTAAATGCCCTTCCCTAGGCATTTTTGCAACGTATCTCCTCGTGTGACCATGTGATAAAAAATAATTATAAGATCCTCAGATGAATCATCATCTATCTTAAGCTAGAGGGACAGGATCCAACAGTACATGTGTGACCACTAGGAATCTAGTAGACATTTAAGCAATATGAACAGTCTTGGGAACATTAGGCGTAATGTCATTAGGGTACCAAGGAATTAAAAAAAATTAAGTGGCTTTGGATTCTCATGCTTCGGTTCCCCATTGTTTTTCAAATATGGTAGGTGATGCTATTCTCATTTTAGACATTCACAAGAATTTAGTTTCTGATTCATTGTTAAGTAAAACTAGTCTCAAACTTATATTCGAAATTGATAAATTTGTAATGAACAAAGTTGGTCAAGTTATAGAAAAGAGTTATCTAGAGAAAGAACTATTTAAAATGATGTAATAATTGTACACCACGCCTTTTAATGACAAAAAAAAGTTAATCATTCTTACTTGATCGAGTGTTCTAATTTATGGCATGGTAGATTAGGACTCGTAAATTTAAACTTGCTATAAAAATTAGTAAGTTTAAATTGATTACACGAATATAAAATTTAACCCGAACGATAAATGTTAAGTATGTATGGAGGTTAAAAATGACCAAAGCACTTTTCCATTCAGCGAAAGAAGTACTAAATCTTTAAACTTAATAAACTGTTATTTGTGATATAAAACAAGTACAAACTAAAGGAAAAAAAATATTTTATCATATTTATTGATGATTGATTACACAAGATATTGCTACGTTTATCTCTTAAAAGATAAAGACGAAACTCTCAATACTTTTAAGAAATATAAGAATGAGGTTGAAAACAACTTAGCAATAAAATCAAAATGATTTGAAGTGATCCATGAAGAGAATATGTATTTCAACTTGAGGAACTCTCCCAAGAACATGGCTTTATTTATCAGAAAACTACTCAACACTCACCTCAATCGAATAGTGTAGCTGAACATAAGAATCAAACTCTTAAGGAGATGTTGAATGCTATGTTGATTAGCTTGGCCTTATCCTAGAACATGTGGGGGAAGCTTTGCTCTTAGGTAACTACATTCTAAATAAGTTACCATGCAGGAAAATGGATAAAACCCCATATGAACTATAAAAAGGAAGAAAACCTTCTTATGGTAACCTTAAATATGAGGGTGCTTAGCAAAGGTTGAAGTACTTAATCCTAAGCAGGTAAAAATAGGATCCAAGACTATTTATTGTATCTTTATCGGATATACACACAACAATAAAGCTTATTGATTTTTAGTGCACAAATCTGAATAACTAGAAATAAATGTGGGAATGGTGATAGAATCAAGTAAAGCAACATTCTCTGAGAATATCTTTCCTAATAAGGAAATAAAGGAAGTCCTAACAAAAAGACTCATAAGACTATACAAGGGTCAAATTAGAAAGATGATGAACCTAGACGTAATAAAAGAATAAAGGTAATCAAGTTCTTTGGTCCATATTTTCTAACCTATGTGTTGGAAGATGAACTCAGGACAATCTAAGATGCATTATCTAGCCCAAATGCTCCTCGATATTGTATACTCAGTTAGTAAGCTTAGTAGATCTATAAGTGGTGTAAGGAAAGATCAATGGATAGCATTGGAAAATGTCATATGGTACATAAGACATACCATGAACTATGATATACATTATACTAAATATCCAGATTTATTAAAAAGATATAGTGACACAAATTAGATATCAAACATTATGAACTTCAAATCATCAAGTGGATATGTATTCACCATAAGAGGAGGAGCCGTGTCTTTGAAGTCCTCTAAAAAATATGTATAGCTTGATCTATCATAGAGTCAGAGTTTATAACACTAAACAAAGCTAGGAAAAAAGCTGAATAGTTCAGAAACTTCCTAGAGGATATTTCGTACTGGAACAAACCCATGCCTCCCTTATTAATACAATATAATTAGCAAATCTAAAATAGGTAGAGCACAAAGTACTATTTATAATGAAAAATTTTGACTCATCCATCAAAGATACTATTAGATAATTGATCTCTATTGGGATGATCACCATTAATTATGTAAAGTCTAAGGATAATATATTTGATCCATTTACAAAAAAAATCAATAAAAATTACATGTATAACACAATAAGGGAAATGAGATTAAAATCCACATTTTAAAAGATGTCCATAGTGGTAAATTAACTTTGATGAGTGTAGATCTCATAAATTTGGTTCAATTAGATTACTAAGTTATGTAGGATTCAATTAATTACTTAGAACCCATCTCATTTTGAGAAGCTATCCAAGTGTTAACATGTAGAGGTGTGGTAATGTTAAGCATTTATATTTTTGATGATTCATATGCCTTAATAAAGGTGGAGTATGATAGGATGCTTCTCATAAGAGATCATCTATGTAAATGTAAGTATGAAGTGAGGCTCTTTTAAATAGTAAAAACACTTATGAATCCAATATGTTCCATGGCTGAAACGGACACAACATGAGAATTCAAGGATATTGAAGTTGTTAATATGTAAATGTTATTGTCTTGGTTTATACCAAAAGTTGACAATTCAAGGTATCACATTCACCAAGCATCGAGTAAATCTAATACAATATTACTAGAGAAGGTTCAAGGTCGTAAGCTACATGTCTCAATATAATAATAATACATTAGAATTTTTGATTAGAGTCTACATACATTGGTCATCATTCATATGATTGGTAGACTAGATTATTAACCAAATGTGGGATTGTTGGTGTCTTTTGAATTTGAAGAAGAAAATATTCAATAGATATAATTTGGTAAATAATTAAAATAAATAATATGAAAGAAAAAAATGAATGGATGTGTCTCTTTAATAAAATGTGGGTGATCTTTAAACATAACCTTTGAATTTTTTTTCCTTTGTGTTCTTTGAGATATGCTAAATATGTTCATTCAAAACCTATATAAATGAGACTTCTCTTGTCATTTTCTTCATCCCAATAACTTATTGTATAAGCATTCATTAACAATAGTTATTCTTCTCTTTCTCTCTCTCTCTCTCTCTTTCAATCTGAAAGTTCTGAGTATCTAAGAGTTCACCCAAAGCTTTGAGAATTATAGTACAATAGTTTTGGAAGAACCCTAGTAGTTGTATCTAGGGGACGATAACCACAGCCCTTATACACTAAAATATACAGAGTAATCTTATTTTATGAAGAAAGAGTCCAACTCTTGCCTCGACTATACAATAAGTTAGATCATAATCAAGTGCACAAACTTCAAAAATAACAACTAATGCATTAATATAAAAAATTTGTTAATTTTTTTGTTATTTTTTAAAAAAATTAGATGGTTCGAATCTAATTTATTTGTAACAATAAATTTGCATATCTAAAAAAATACTTTGTTATTAAAGTTGTACGTGCAATATAAAATTTAGGTAAAAACAAGAGGCATGTCATTAGTGGTGTGATATGATATTGTTAGAGTATAAAAATCCACCCAAGATTAGCTTGGGTTTCACTCTGATAGAGGCAAATTTAGCTCAAAAGCGATAAGCATGGAGGCAAGTTTAGCTCAAGAGGAACGCTGATGGAGGCGAGTTTTTTTATTTCTTCTTGTGAATGTAGACATAAGGTCAAATCACTTTATATCTTAAGTTCATGTTCTTTGTACAATCTTATTTCTTAGTTGATGAATTTTTAATAACTAGTATCAGAGCTAAAGATTATAGGATGTCATACAACATAAAATTTACTCTTAAGAAGTTTGATGATTCATCAAATTTTGAGTTATGGCAAAGGAGTGCTAAAGATCTTCTCGTGCAATAAGGGATGGTATTGCATTCTAGGAGAAGAAGGAGATAAGGGCCAAGGTAGTGATAATAATTTGCTTATACTTGGAAAGAAATGTGATGTATCACATCATGGATGAGAAGTCATAGTTGAAGTATTAAAAAAATTGGAAACAAAGTATATATCTAAGTCTTTGTCGAATAAGCTTTATCTTAAGTAAAGATTGTACGGGCTCAAGATAAAGGAAGATTTGGATTTAAGCGACCACATTAATTATTTTAGTGAAATTGTGAGCAACTTGAGAAAGATTGATGTGAAGTTTGAGAAAGATGATAAGCATTGTTGCTTTAACATTTCTTACCAAGTTCTTACAAGAATTTGGTTATAACTTGGGGGAAAGTCTCCCTATTATTAGAAAATATCACAAGTATTCTCTTAAAGTTTCATCAAAGAAGAAAAATTGCTAATGAATGAATAAAAGTAGTGGTTGTAAAGGGTAGTCATGGTGATTGAGGAGCAAAATATGGAAGAGGATCCAAGTTAGAATCATTGAAGTTCAAGAAAAATTGCTTTGGGTATGGAGAAAAAGGGCCAATGAAGAAGGATCATCAAAGAAGAACTTGGGATCGCACTTGCTCCTTTTACATGATGCTTAAAAGAGGATGGTTTAACATCTACAAGTTCATTGATTTAGGTATGATGACTATCAATGATAATTTTCCTTATAAAAATGCTGGCATATGTGATGTGAATTTCAAATGCATCCAGTCATAATGAACTTTTGGAAGGATTACAATTTTCTGATGTTTACCTTTTTTCAAACTAGTCCAAAGGATTAATGAATCTTTTACTATGAGGTATTCAGTTTTGAAGTCTTCATCTAGATGGTGACGAAGAAAAATCATCACATTAGCCTTATCTTGGGCACAAATTATATTTTTCTCTTTGATAATCTCTTCGAGACCATTAACTTCAAGATCAATTTTGACATTCATGATAGTCTCATGATTTGGAGGGCCAGAAAATCAAGTTTGGCAAGATTCACGATGATAACACTACCATAAGCAAACAAAATAATATTAAACATAATTTATCACAAGAAACAAACAAAGCAAGATAAGAAATTACTAAGAATATTTATGACATATCTTTTCGTCAATCAAGATAATATATACTTAATGTCATACCAGACATATTTATATTTAATTATTTTACGAAGAAATATAGTACACATTATTTTATGCAAGAGTTTAATAAACAAGACAACTAAATCAAGTAATAAAAAAAATTCATAAAAGGAATCAACTAATAAATTATAGTTTATGTATGTTAGCCTTTCAAGTGTACAAATTACTATCCAATTTTAATTTAGAGGTACACATCCTAATATAAATTATCAATGACATAACCATAATTTTTCTTAAACATAATAAATCATTGATCCAATTAATATTATATACATAGAATTTCATGATGTAATAGGCATGATTTATAACATGGCTATGATTAAAAATTTAATAAAATTAAATAGAAATCATAAAAATTACTTACAATGCTATAGCTCAATCTTCTCAAGATAGTATTGAAAATGTGATAGAGTTTCATCCTGATAACATATTCTAAACTTTATCGGATATAAGTAATAGTAATGAGTATAGAGAAAGAGAGTAAGAGAGGAAAACATGAACTTGTCATTAATATCTCAGGAATGTACATCAAATTGTGATATATAGATCTATTTATAGGCTAAAAGAATAACTAACCTATAACTCACTAAACCCACTAAACTAACTTTATGGAGAAGTGATGAAGTGGATGATGGAGTTGTGGAAAGTGCCTACAACCTGAGGTGATAGATAAAGAACATGGGAAAATGACATTCATAATTCATAATATATTGTAATTTACTATCGGGTTCAACCTTAGGAATTTTTTAAGAAACAATTGCAATTAGGTTCATGGAGTTTATAATATTTATCTATCACTCTCTTCTATTCATATTTAGATTTAAAAAATCTAGTTTAGCTAAACTATACTCTGAATCTCCTGACGCCAAAATTGGAGATTTTTTCCAGCGAGGGATCATGCAAAATGACAAAAATATAATTCTTTTAAAAAATATAAAAATATATTTTTCTCCCTCTTCTTCTTCTTCCCATTCATCTTCTTCCTCTAATATTCAACCCTAAAAACTAAAACTTGAATCATTTAATCATAATTAAAACTAATTAAATAATTAAACATTAAGAACTCTAGATTTTGAAATCTCTAATTTGAATTAGAAATCTGAATTAGAAAAAAACAACAAAAATCTTCTCCCTTCCCTTCTTCCTCGAATTCATCTTCCTCATTTAAAACAAAATTTGTAAAAATCAATCTCGAGAGAAAAGATATGATGAGAAGCCATAGCTCTTTTAGGAAGCCAGTGTCTGTTAGATGTTGCCGCGATAATTTTTCTAAATAACTTGGGACTTGTTTGGACTCCTAATTTAACCTATATAGGCTTCCTTACACGTGAAGTATTGTCTATTATAAAAAGACATATTATCTAGTTTATGTACGATTTTGTGATTCGTATTCATCAATAAAAGTTCTCCCTTCTTAATGTGGATGTAGGCTTTAGCTAAATTATGTTATATCTTGTATATGTATTTTTTAGGCAATTTTATTCTCATATTGGTAAATTTAGTTTTTTGGTATCATAGCTTAAAAGTTAGAGGATGTTGAATCAAAGTGTAGAGTTTACTTATGTGAAGTTTGATAGTTTGTCAAATTTTGAGTTATGATAAGGGCATGTCAAGGATCTCCATGGTCGTTTTCAAGAAGATGGAGGATCAACACTGAAAGGTGATGAAGATCAAGTTGATGGTAACAATTTGATTATGCTTGCCAAATAATGTGATATATCAAGTGATGGATAAAGAATTACCAGCTGAGATATGGAAGAAGTTGGAAGCAAGGTATATGTCTAAGTCTTTGTCAAACAAGATTCATCTCAAGCAACAGTTGTACAGACTCAAGAAGAAGTAGCAAATTTTAACCAACATATCAATGGTTTCAGTCAACTTATAAGCAACTTAAGGAACAAGATATTATTATCCTAAATTTCTTATCAGGTTCTTATGAGAATTTAGTTACAACTCTAATACTGGGAGAAGAAGTCCCTAAAGGAGAAAATTCAGAGATGAACAAATAGTACTAATGGTTATAAGGGGTATCCATGTTGATTGAGGAGAAAAGGATGAAAAATCCAAGTGGGGGTAAAATAGGTTCAAGGAAAACTATTTTGAGTGCATGGAAAAAGAGCACGTGAAGAAGAATTGTCCAAGAATACCTTAGGACAATGAGAGAGGATTGGAATCCATAAACATGGTCTTCTATTTGGATAGGTTGGATGGTGATTATCTTTCTATTTTATCAGGTCTAAAGCATTCAAATTATGAGATTTTGAATAATGTATATTCCTTTCATATGACGTACAAAAGAGAATGGTTCAACATCTATAAGTTTATTGATTCACGCATGATGACTATGGATGATAATTCAACTTGTAAGATTGTCACTATAGTCAAAATTAAAGATGTGGGATGGTGTTGTGGAAATGTTATATGGGGTTGAACATGTTCCAAAATTAGAAAGGAATTTGATCTTATTAGGAGCCATGAATTATAACATGTATAGCTACAAAGTTATAAGCAGTCTAATCGAGGTATTTAAATGATGCTATATTAGTGATGAAGAGTGAAAGAGATATTAGAAATACCTACTAGTTAGTGGGAACTTTAATGTAGGTGAAGTCACATCCATGTATTCTAATGAAGGGGAGAAGAACTTAGATCATGTGAGGTTAGTTCGCATGAGGGAGCAAAAGCTCAAAATGAATGATTTGGATAGAGTTGGGATTTGTAGAGACATGAATAAAAAGCTATTGTTATTTTATAGAGACATGGTTAATAGAAAGTCATGGTTATCTTAGAGGAACTTTATTAGCTAGGCCCTACTATAATTGCCTAATGGAGTGTGCACATCAAAAGTGTTAGGCAAGTTTGACATTGTGTATGCAAAGCTATCAATGATATCATACATAGATCAGATATCTCACTCAAGGTCGAATAATGGAATTTGTAGCATGTTGAGAGTTCTACTATATGGAAGCTTGTTGTATACTATGGGACTGACTGGATAATAGAAGGCACATCTATTGGTCACAAATTTACTTTTGCAAGTAGACTCACTATTCAACAGAGATTAGAGAGAATAAGCCAACCAAGCTTGAAAACTTGAGCTTAGGGGCTAGATCTAAGTAATTGATCAAAAGAGCATGAAAAAATTGAGATAGTCTTTAAAATGCTGGTAGTTATTTATAGTTTGTGAAGGATTTGGTAGAGTCGGGTCTGTTTCATGAGTTCTCTTGATTCTTCATGGGACACAGTTATAATTTAGATGGAGTTTGTTGAAATTTGGATAAAACTTTATAATTTCTTGCATGGGATTATTTCTCACCAATGTAGAGATTGTTGAAATATACGAGAAGATTGGGCTAGTGTAGATTTGGGAAGCCATCGCTCTGTGGGGAAGTAAGTACTTATTGGATGCTTATGTGATAGTTTTTCCTAATTAGCTCAGAACAGTCTAATTTGACCTATATAGATTTTTTTGGACCCCAAGTGTTGTCTATTACATAAAGATATACTACCTAGGGTTGTCTATAATTTTATGACTCGTACCTATTAATAAAATATTCTTTTCTTACTGTGGATGTAAGCTTTAAGAATAACTACATTATATCTTGTGTTCGTATTCTTTACAAGATTTTATTCCCGTATTGGTGAATATTCTAACACAAGGAGAGGTGGACCTTGTCCTTCCATCACTACTTATTGGATGTGCCATTGTCCATCATCTTAGAGAATGACGTAGCCCAAGCCAAATCAGAGGTAGATCCGCTAATGAATAGAGCCAAACATATTGGGAATGGAGGCGATAGAATCTAGCAAGAGCAAGGATGACAAATCGGAGCTGGTGGATTGGGTAGTCGATATAGGTTTAGTAGGTCATGAGAATCAACTCCTAGAGCTGCTCGTCGAGCATTATTGTCAGCTCACACATGCCACCTAACCAAGGGTCCTCGTGTTCGCATGCTTCAGGACCTAGAAAAGCAAGTCCTACCCTATGTTCATCAATAGCCTGATCTCACTAACTACTTCTTCTTCGGGGCTTCTTTGATCTACCACATCTTTCTGTCCATACGCTTACCCATCACACATCTGGAGCAGCTTCCTATCCCCTACACTCACCCATCTCGGGAACCCATTAGTGCCACTAGCTGGTTCTTGGTGGGCGAGGAGTTTGCAATATTGGGATGTTGAAGGTAGAGAGGAATCCTATGATATTGATGACAATGACGAAGTTGTTTCTAGCAAATTTGATAAAGTACTAGGTCGTAGATTGGACTTTTTCTAGGATTGTGGAGTTGCAGTATTTCGTGGAGTTGAGTTCTTGTAATGTTCAAAGAGAGATGTTGAGTAATTTGGTGTTCATGTTTTTTAAGATTAATGAGTTGGACTTTTGATTTGAGTGTAGATAAAGAAGATGAAGTGGGAAGAAGAAAAAGGTGAACGAGAAAGAAGAATATTTCTTATCTTTTAGGTCAGTGTCATTTTTATCATTTTGTTTGGTCTTTCGTTGGAAAAAAAATTTTGATTCCAACTTCAAAACCTCATATTACTATTTTGTCAAATTAAAGATTATAATTTAATTAAAAAAAGAAAAAGTATAAAATAAATATACTAAATTATAAAAATCTGAGAATCATTTATCTATTTCTTAAATAATAGGTATAACAATGGGGAGCTACAAGAACATTTCACTAGGAGACTCCACTGCAGGTAGAATTTTTGTTTAGGATTAACTTATATTTATATTTCGACACTTTTTTCACTATGTTATATATGGGCTCACCTTTCCACTTTTACCAAAATTTAATATCGAGTTAGAATTTTTAAAAATACAATATTATTGCTTATAGACATGATATAAAAAGAAAACAAGTGTGATTTTATTTTTGAGGGAAAAATGTATGATTTGATATTAGTTTGAAAACAGTACTTTTCCATCTGTTTAACGTGGATAGCTGTCTTATCCCTACAAACCCTTTTTAAATTTTTTTGGCAAATAACCCTTTTCTTTTTCACTTCTAAATCTTCGTATAGCGAGTTAAGACAGGTGGCCACTTTGGTCCCCTTGACATTTGTGAAAACTGATTCCTATTTGGAATAATTGAGGCAGTATTATTATTATTAGGGAAAAGTCATTTTTAGTACCCTGTGGTTTCTGCGAAAATCACTTTAGTACCCTGTCGTTTAAAACCCATCAATCAGGTCATACCTCACCAATTTTTCATCACTTTGGTCCCAAAATTACGATATTACCCTTCCCTCAATCAGAACCTAATCAAACTCAATTCAACCCGACCGAACCCACATCTAATTCAACCCAATGGGGCTTAAAAAATAGGATATGACTCCGATTGAGCTGAAATTTTATAAGAAGCATCATAAAAATACACATGATTTACAAAAAATATTTCAGGAATTTTAGAGGTCCAGAAATATTTTTTTATTTTTCGATGCACTATGAAACTTCGTAAAATTGTATAAAATAGAAAATGCGTCCAATTGAGTTGAAACTTGTCCCAATGATGCATTTTGGTTTCTAAATTTATTAGAGATTCTTAAAATTTCCTTGGACAAGTTTCAACTCAATTGGATATATTTTCTATTTTATACGATTTTACGAAGTTTCAGTGCATCAGAAAATAAAAAAAAATATTTTCGGACCTCTAAAATTCCTGAAACATTTTTAGTAAATCATGTGTATTTTTAGGATAGTTTTTGTAAAATTTTAGCTCAATCCGAGTCATATCCTATTTTTTACGCTTCATTAGGTTGAATTGAATGTGATTTCGGTCGAGTTGGGAGGGGTAGTATCGTAATTTTGGGACCAAAGTGATGGAAAATTGGTGAAATATGACCCGATTGATGGGTTTTAAACCACAGGGTATTAAAGTGATTTTCGCAGAAACCACAGGATACTAAAAGTGACTTTTCCCTTATTATTATATAACTATCTGCGAATCTCAACTGTCATTACTACCTTTTGAATTAAAAATATAACTTCAAAGAAATATATATTTCTTACGGACCAGATATTTTAAGTTATTCGAATCTTATAGATGCAACCAAATTTAATTTCCTTTAAATATAGATTAATCAACAAAGTATGAACATATCTAGTTAGCTTAATTATATTAGTCGGTATAATTGGTTATTAAATCAAATTAATTTAGATCAACTTGATTCAGATCTTCCTTCCTTGTCCAATTATTAAAGTTAGTTACTTTAAGGTTAATTAATTTCGGAATCCGACCAGTCAGTTCCTACTCCCGACGATGATCTCAAACGAAGGGAACTTGGATTTGGTGCTCGCCTTGATAGATTGTTCTACACCGTATACGATTCGATCAATAATCTTATAATACATTTAAAAAAATCGTAAAAAAATCTAGTGATTAAGATTTACCGGACTATTTATGTCATTTGACAAATTTATTTTTCTCTTTCATTTTTCGCAAATCACTATTCTCCCTCAATATTTATCCCTGACCTGAGACTACGAAGAAAGATGATCCCGATGGAAGAGTACGACGCTAGTGGAGGAAGACACCGGTGGAGGAGTACCACGTCAGTAGGAGCACGACATTCGCGAAGCGGTCCTTGTTCCATTAGAGTTAGAATGGGAAGTAAGGTATAACTCTCGTCATTGTTGCCCCCTCGTCAGCAAATTATGACATGAGATGACGATGAAGGATGATGTTAGCAAAGTGACTCTCGTCCTCTGGGGTAAATAGAAGAGTCGAATCTAACTCTCGTCCATGGCAACAACTTATCTCAACATCTAATTAGCAGACTAAGTTTTATCAAATGCCATACTAAGTACATCAAAATGATATATTAACTTATATCAAAATGGCAGACCCGGTTATAATGGTTGATGATCTTATTGGTGAGATCCTTACTCCGATCTTTTCTTCTCTTTCTTGGCTCATTGTCTCCATGATAACAACTTATTCTGGCGTCTAAACAAAATCATGTCATTTTGACCAACAAAATAAATATTTCGACCAACAGGAATACGTCATTTTTAGACTAACATGAATACGTCATTCAAACTAAGAAAAATACATCATTTATGCTAACTACACCATGTCATTTATAATCAATAATAATACATCATTTTTAAATTAACAAAAAGTAAATTACCCTTAGGTCCCTAACTTATGTCCATTATTGTGGTAGGGTCCTTGGATTATTTGAATTAGATCTAAGGTCCCTACTCTATAACGAAATACTGGCATGACATTCTTGGCTGACATCACCATTTTTTTTATTTTTTATCATAGAAAGGACTAAAATACCCCTAAAGTTTTTTTTTTAAAAACATATCTTCTTCAACCTTAGAACACAATGATGAACATCAAGTATTCAAATTCAGAAATTAAGCAAAAATTAATCCTGAATTCCAACTCCTCCATTCCAACCTTTTTGGGACTCGTACCAACTCCTCGATTACAAACCCTAATCTAACAAACCTATCCGTCCTCTTCCAGCCCAATCAAACCCTAGTGAAGCCCGTCACCACCATTGTAGCTAAGAAACATCTGAACCAAAGAAACGGCTGCCTCCTCCTCCCCCGGCGTTCTCCCCTCTCAGACCGTCGCTATCACGGCACTGCCGAAGGAGAAAAACATCCAAACCAGGAGGCCAAAGCTTCCTCACAAACTCTCACAGTCTTCGCTGCCGATGATCAGAAGCCTAAAATCCTTGCTGCCTACTCCTCGACGCAGAAAAAATCGACAAGGAAAAAGGAGGGAGGAAAACCTTAAAGACGAGTCCGACGATGGTGGTGCCAATTTTCTGGTAGAAAGGAGGGGCGGCGCCCTTCTTCACTAGCATCTCGTTCCTTCGGCACAGATCAAAGTTAAACCCTGTACCCTTCCTATCCGTCTACACCTCCAATTCGATGACTTCTCTCTCTCTCTCTCTCTCTCTCTCTCTCTCTCTCTCTCCTTCTCTCCCATCTTCTTCGCGAATTAGGTTGGGGCACAGAAAAATTGGGGATTACAGTGGAAAGATTTAGCGATCGAGATTTTAAGCTTTTTTAATTAAAAATGGAATTGGGTCATTTGTTTGCTTGCTTCGTTTGTTTTTTCCTGGATTAATTTCATGGATTGGGTTTTCTATTAAGTGTAATGTTGTTTGCTTGGGTTTTTTTTTTCAGGGGGCTCGTCTACTTTCCTTTAGAGGATATAACAGTCATTTTCAATACAAAAAATTAAAAAAATGAGTGCTGACATCATTCAGGGATTTTGTACCAATATGTTATTATAAATTAGGGATCTTAGATCTAATTCAAACAATTCAGGGACTATATCACAATAACAGACATAAGCCAAGGACCTGAAGGTAATTTACCCATTAACAAAATTACGTCATTTATAGACTAAGATGAATACGTGATTATAGAATAACAGCATTACAACCTTCAGATTAACAACATTTAGACTAACAGCAATCGTCATTAACACTAACTGTACCATATAATTTTGACCAACAGAATCATTTCGATGGGTATAAATATATCATTTCAACAATAAAAACATACATTGTGACTAACAGAAACATGTTATTCTGGATAGAGCGTGGACAAAATAATTACTATTTTACCTTTGCAATGTTAGTCCTATATGGTACAAGACATACACGTCGTGTACTCAATCTTATCTAAGAAAAACATAACAGAATTATAGTTTCTGGAACATAAGTGGGAAAAGGACAAATCTAATCCCCTAAAGTTTAGACACATAATCTCAGCTGGGTGAGATTTAGATCTCTCTAAGCTAACATCATTGTGAATATTTTAGCTTAATCGAATTGTTTTTAGAAGAAAACATTAGAACACATTAATTATTTGTTCATATTTTTTACTTTTTCAAAATATTTATCATACTCAAATTTAAAACGAACGAATATGTGAGTTACGGGATGCCATGTCATATAAAAAAAACTAGCTAACAATCGGATATATGCTGTATAAGTTCATAATGATAATAATAATAATCGCCACGAAAAGTTATTTTACAAACATGGGCCCTATAGATTGTTTGCGCTATAAATAATTATTAGAAAAAGAACACCCATCTACAGAAACGAGACCTAGCATCTACTCCGTATAATTATGTCCGGGGCCTAGTAAAATGATTGGTGTCTCTCCCTGGCAAATTATCAACATGGGATGATTGGTCATTTGGGTCTACACTGAGCATATCATGAGCTGGTTGCCTTTTTCAATTTTTCATTCATTTAATTTCATACAATATTCTGTTGGCTTTGGAATACGACTCGGTCCCTCCATGATTTAAAAAATGGATTACTTACCTATTGGCCCACAAGAATTGCATCACAATAAAACTGGATGAACTAATAAATAAAAGTCCGTTAACAAAAACAAAATATAATGTGGAGAATTTTAACACAACTAATTCCATATCCATGATTTAAACTCACAAACTATAAGAAGTTGAAACAGTGAATTTGTAGTTAGCCTACATAGCCCCACTAGTGCTAATTTTTTTAGTTGGAACGAGGTGCGTGATGAGAGGCGTTATGATATGCGGTCCTAAAAAGAGTCATTTTGATGTATTTTTTTGGAGACATTTTTTCAGGAATATAAAACTTTACATATGAAAAAATATATATATAAATATTCGATGGCCGTTCTTTGCCCGGACCGAACCAGAACGGAGATTTCTTAAGCAAATATCAAATCCGGACAATTTTCTTACTTGGTTCGACGCTGACCCAATTGTTTGGACCAATTTTGCGTTCACCCAATGGTTACAAGTACATTATATATGAGGCGGCTAATATGCCCTCATAAGGTCCAAATTGTTGCCTATAGCTTCCTATCAAAACCACGTGAGAACTTCACCCGTCTCTTACACCTCCATCATATCTTGTCACTGGCCATGTGATTAAATTATAATTGTAGGTTTTATGGAGTTGTTCATCAATGTTGTCAATGATACCAAGGACAAGTACCCAACAAAATTAAATTAATGTGGTCTTGAGACTTTGACTATATTTCTCAAAAATATTGTCCCAAGGTAGAATACCTAAATGTGGAAAATAAATATCCCAATCGAAAGCCCTCCAATATAAGGTCCCATTTGCCGTTTCCCTGGCACCATCTAAAATAAGGGAATATGAAAGTGAGATACTCCAAAATCAATTAATAAGCTGTTAGAGAGTCGTTGCTTCAGTGTGACCTTCATTTGCAATATAGAACCTCATGTTTATGGATTTATAGTTTAATTAAGATAGTTTGAGTTGGATCTCTAAAAATTGCAACATCACATAATTTTTATTGAGAGAAACTTTTATTATTTAAAATTTTATCCTATTAAAATATGGATTATTTGACTGAATTAATATATTGATATCTCAATAAAATAATTATATTCCCCCCGTTTTTTTGCTTCTGTTGAGTCCGACATGTCATGTTTGCCATTTTTCAATTTGGCCATGTGAGTGTTTAATATATAGCCTTTATGTTTCCTCATCGTCGCCACGTTGCTTTCCTCTATTAATGAAGAAATAATTCCTAAGAACTGTAGAGGACAAGATTATGTGCTTTTCTTGGAAGATATAAAATTTTGATAGGCTTATAGAATTTCATAAGGCAGTTATTGGATGATTTTGACCATTTGTAGTACGTTGTTAAACTTTTGGAATGATTACAAAAATTTACGTATGAATAATACAAGCAAAAACACAAGTGACACATGTAATTTTTTCGGAGTCCCGAATCTGCCACAAAATAATTTGATTTCTCATAGTACAATAGCAGATATAGGTCGAGTGGTG
Organism: Hypericum perforatum; assembly: GCA_012979155.1. Lineage (NCBI taxonomy): Eukaryota > Viridiplantae > Streptophyta > Magnoliopsida > Malpighiales > Hypericaceae > Hypericum > Hypericum perforatum. The sequence goes on from SOPF01027368.1 coordinate 145,280, forward strand.
TTGGGGCTAACAAATTTTTTGCATCACAGGGTCGTATCTTTTTAGTTAATAAATAGTTAAATACAAGCTCAGAAGCTCTGCTCCAACTAAAAAATTTACAGTTGTCTATAACTATATATACTCTGGAAGGCAACCTGTTCACCATCCATGTAACTATACACCTTTGAAATTAATATTTTTTTCATTTAAAAAAGTATTATTTTGCAAATGTTATAAAAAAACGTTATAAACTACCAATCAAATGATCTCGCAGACACCAAGAACCATACTATGTGACCCACATTTAAACTTGTTGGAATTCGCTCAATTAGTAACTTTATTAATTAGACCTTTTCTACTTGGTTTACTTGGGTTAAGCCCCAACACACAAAGAATGACATATGTGTTCCTTTTTGAACCGCCCATCAACCTTAAAGGTACACCAAGTTTCCTCCCATAAAAATCGCAGAACCATTGTCAACTACAGTTTCCCCAAATCCTATATGAAGAAGACAATTCGGAGTGAAGGTAGAGAAAAAGAAACGAGTTGGTGACAGAGCGAAGCCCCACGAACCAAAATTACATTCGATCACTATGCAATTAATTATCGAGATGTAAATTGGTCATTTTGGAGGTAATAATCGAATTAATTTTTTGATCCATAAAATTATTTTACTTCGTACGAAGATCAGTGTAACTCAAAATTAATAAAAATCGTACTCAGATGCAATCGCGCATGTGGAGCATTCAAGGCCATTCCAGCTTAGGAATCCTTAGACTAAGTTCTTTTTGCAAAATAACAAATGGCATATAAAAGTTATATATTAAGAAAAGGTTATTTTAGTATTATGCGATTATATGTCATTCCAATTCAATATCACATGTTTTCAATTTGATTATATATATATTTATAAGTATATTGGTTATCTATTAATGGCCACTGATTTTTTTTATAACATGTATAATGTATGCATGTCGTTATACACACCGTAAACGCGATTCAGTAAAAAAAAATATTTACCGATCACATCTGATCTTACTATGATTGTGAATAGTATAATAAAACAAAAAAATATTTTGTCTTGTATTTATAGGAGATAAACGGCTTTGGATTGAGTACGAATTGAATGGATTATTTCAAATAGTACGGAATAAATTTGAACCACATTGTCATATTTAGTTTTAAACATTGACATATTTTGTGTGTTATATTAAAATATTTTATTTGTTAATATTGACAATGTAAATTTTTTAAAAAAATTAGGTAAAAAAATCCAAAATGATAAAATAAAGGTTCATATCAATATATTTTGTGTGTCATATTAATATATTTTGTATGTCAACAATAACATGTTCGTCTTGTGTATTTTTCATGTAAATTTTAGCATTTTCATAAAAAAAATTCATATATATTAATATTCATATACAAACCATGTCAATATAGATATATTAAAAATGTCAATATTGAAGAACAATATATGTCAGCATGGTTCATTTTTTTATCCGTATCATTTGAAATAATATTCCTATGTACTCAATCATATCTCTTAGCTAAACACACAATTTGAGACAATTTAAAAAAATGAAAATTTTAACTTAATAAGTAATATGTTCTCTTGTAATTTAGTTAAAATTTATGGCGAGTGTATTTATATCGACACTGACACTTTCCGAGAATCTCACCCAAGTTTGAAATTAGCAACCAGAAGATGCTACTCACAGCCAATATACTGACCAAAATGTTTCTTGGTGCCCCGCATCGTACCATAAAAAATATTTATTAAGATGCCAATTTCGCTGTCACCAAACAGTTCCTAATGTCTCCCATTCCAACGTACGGAACTCCCTATTGATGAGAATTTTATACCAGTCGGATATTGATACGTATACAGAAATTGAATTCCCTCGTTTCTATAACAAGCTGGAAGGATGCTTCCTTTTCTTTCTTTCTTATTTTTTTTCTTTCGGTTCACAGCATAGGATCAGATTCTTAAGAAGTATTTCTATGATTCGGTTGTGTCGACTTGTATTATGACCCATCAAAAGCTCAAAGAAATATACAGTGCACTAAATAAAAGGTTCCATTGAGCACTAATTTCCTACAAATATTATGAAAATATTTGACTATCGAAGCAAATCTACCACGCATTCACTATTATCTTAATAATATATGCTATTAGATAGTTAATTTTTCGCATTAAATCAATTAATGGCGGCAAACATGCAGATTTAATAAAATTAAATTTTCCGTTTAACATAGTTAGAAAAACTATTTTTTTTTTCAAATATGATGCACCGTAGGTCCGGTGTTTGTTATGTTAAAACTAATATGTTACTAATCGCATTGTATATATATGCCTTAAGATTTCACATATGAAAATTATAATAACCTAGTTATTGTTAGTTACAATTATGATGCATTTGTTTAGAGAAGTTTTTTCCGGTCAAGAAAAATTTAGGTGAGTTGACATAAATCTCCGGGTTCTGGACTGTGTAAGGATTCGAACTTTCTTAATATAAACTTAAAACCGGATCCGTTTTTATCCTTGCACAATTGAATTGGTGTTTTAAAAAAGTTTGATATCAAGTATTGAAGCAGATTTGGAAATTCAAAATCTCACTCACGGTCCAATGCTTTCTTTGCAAGGAAAACCTGGAGCTAATTCTCACAGTTGATTGGTATGATTGGTGCTCACCATACTCGTTGAATGGAACTCTTGCCTCTTGGAGCTTTTTCTTCTTTTTTTTGTCGAAAAAAATTGTGGGTTAATTTGTTTTCACAATTCCGGTTCTTGGAAGGAGCTTACGGAGCTCGAACCTCCCACCTCATGCTTAAGGCCATACCTCATTGACCGTTAGGCCATACATGCGGTGGTTGGAGCTTTTTCTTTGGTGGCAAAATGAATAGAGCTAATGGCCAGGTTTTATTTGGTACAAGTGGCACACTAGAAATAAAGTGACTTTTGACTAAAAACTATCTTCGATGGACTTATTCATCAATAAGATTTTTTTTTCTATGCAGATAATGGTTTGTATGGTTATTTAGATCAAGAATCTTTGTAAACAAAATCTTATCTTGTTATTTTCAATCGCAACGTAAAATTAATTATAATTATGGATCTCTATGATTATTCTAGTTGATTTGTGTTAGCAAATTGTAAATATAGAATTATCTTAGTAGTTAATATATAGAGTTTTATTGATAAAAACATTTGATCTCATAATTATTATTTAATAATGTTGTGACGATTACCTGAAATGAATATATATGTAATATAGATATATGTATATGTATATATATATATGTATATGTATATGTATATATGTATATGTATATATATTGTTGGAGTTTAATCACATAATTAACAAATAATTAAGAATTAAACATATTCAATTTAAACAAAAATTGACGTTAATAAATTGAAGTTACCTCTTGTTTCTTGACCAAGAATTGCCTGGGATGTTGTTGGCGAGAAGTTGGTCAAAACCCGATCACAAACAAATCGGATCTAGGGCTCGGAATTCACGAATGTCCCTTTTTGTATATCTTTCGAAATCGTCATTACTAAACTGAAAATCCCGATTTCTGAGTGTAATTTCTGGGTGGCTTATTGTGAAATGGTCACAGGGGTTCCCTTTTATAGGGGAAAAAATCCCTGTACAATTAGGCCAACTCATTCCTACTTTTTTGCTTTATGTCAATTTAGTCCAAATCAATTTTTACCTAATTTCCAACCAAATAATTCTTTTTACTAATTTAATCCAACTTTTCTTTTTACCTAAATTTGTATTTAGTGAAGGTGGAAAGTTAATATGGCAAGGTGGAAAGTAAAAATTGGATTTTTATGGAGGTGGAAAGTTAATTGAATTATTGGTACTATTTGGTAAATAGACCATTTTGGGCCAGATTTGGTTTTGGGCCAAGTGGCCCTTTGGGCCTAACAATCTCCCACTCATCCATTGTTGAACACTATCGACTATGGATGCATTTTGAGCCCAAAAAAAATAACACTCATTCATTATTGATCACAATCAATAATATACAGATAACAATTTATAGGATTTCGTGCGACCAGCACACGTCGAGTATGTTAGCTAAATTCGTAAGCACAATCATGCAGGCTAAGTGAATAATAGCATCTCGATTTCTCGCATATGAAAAAGTGTGCTTTCACCCTAGGACTCATGTCACATTCCATTGTTCACACTATGATTTCAAACAATTTTATTCGTGTCCACTATTGTACTTTTCAATACAATTGGTGCACCTGGATAACGAATCTCGAAATGTGATGGACAGAGTTCTTTCTCCCTTAACTATATTGTTTCCATAATAATTCAGCCTGCTTTTCTAGTCAGTTCTGCCAGGTCGAATCTATAAGCCATTGACCTTTTCATGAACTTTCTAAGTTAGCAGCACCGAATCACACTTCCAAAATATGTTTAGGATCTTTAAGGGCAAAGATCGAGAACCACAATTCTCGAAATGCAGTCTCACACTAGGGATTGTGAAATCAATAAACATTTATCCCATCCGGTGGTCGAATAGCACATGAGATACTCATTCTCATGTTATGGTGTAAATTCCTTTATATAGGAACACATGTTAACTAACACCATACTAGAGTCATAGCCACAGCTTAACTCTAGGCTTCAAGACAGAAGGTATGATAAGTCCCACTTAATTCTTATCATATGGATTTCAGAAGATCCAAATGTAATAACTCATTATTATATTCCATAACTAATCTTGCTCTTCTAGCAAGACGGCATTATCGCTGTAGGATATTGCGCATCAAAAATGTCCAACAGCTGCCTTATATCAATTAAGAATCAACACATTTGACTCCCACTGACGTAAACACTCGTGTTAGTGGGCTACTTCTCTGTCTAACATGTTACACAAGATTTTTATATTGCCAAAAACAAAATTCTTTATTTATAAATAAAATCATCGCAAACCTAATGACTTTACATATTTCTCGAACACGTCTCGAGATAACGCTTTAGTTGTAGGGTCTGCAACCATATCTTGTGTAGATATATATTTTATACATAACTCATTGTGTTTTACTAAACTTCTAATAAAATGAAATTTAATGTCTATATGCTTAGCCCTACTATGAAATCGCGGATTTTAGCATAAGCTATGGCTGCCTGGTTGTCGCAGAATAAATTCACAGGTTCTACTGAATTAATTAGGGATAGGTGATTTAAGAATCTTTTCAGCCATACCGCTTTCTGCGCAGCATGAGCTGAAGCTACATATTCAGCTTCCATTATTGAGAGAGATATGTAAGTCTGTTTCTTGCTACTTCATGAAATGGCAGTCCCTCCCAACAGGAAAACAAAGCCAGAAGTAGACTTTTTCTTATCCACATCACCACCCCAATCAGCATCAGTATAACCTATTAGCTTTAGATCTCTACCTTAATAGCATAGTGAATATTCTGCAGTAGTATTCAAATACTTCAAAATTCCCTTGACAGCTTTCCAGTGAGCAATATCTGGGTTGGATTGATATCTGCTTACAATGCCCACAACATAATAGATATCGGGTCTTGTACACAACATTGCGTACATGAGACATCCAACTACATTAGCATAAAGAATCTTTTCCATATTCCTTTTCTGTTCAGCTGTGATTGGACACTGGTCTTTGTTCAAATTATGACCTTTTACTAATGGAACATATTTGGGATTGCTACGATTACAATTAAATCGTTCTACTACTTTACGAATATATGTCTCTTGTGAAAGAGACACAATCCTCTTCGAACGATTTCTTGAAATCTTAACTCCGAGTATGTACTCAGCCTCTCCCATGTCTTTCATATCAAAATTGGTAGAGAACCAATTTTTGATTTCAATTAGTAGTTCCATGTCATTTGAGGCTAAGAGGATGTCATCAACATACAAAGTGATGATGACAAATTTCTTACCTGATCACTTAACATACACACAATGATCTTCGTCTATCATAATAAAACCATATGATATGATAGTATTATAAAAGCGAATATACCATTGTCTAGAAGATTGCTTAAGGCCATAAATTGATCTATTCAATTTGCAAACCTTCTATTCGTAGCCTTTTTGGATGTAGCCCTCAGGCTATATCATATAGATTTCTTCATCCAATTCTCCATGGAGAAAAGCAGTTTTAACATCCATCTGATGCAGTTCTAGATTCATGTTAGCGACCATAGCCAGAATGACCCTAATAGACGTGAATCTAACAACAGGAGCAAAAGTCTCCTCATAGTCTATTCCAGCCTGTTGTTTGAATCCCTATGCAACCAAACAAACTTTGTATCTTTCGACATTGCCATCTGCTTTGCGTTTGACTTTGAGAATCCACTTATTCCCAATAGCCTTACGTCCTTTAGGTAGATTAACCAGGTTCCAAACCTGATTTTTGGTCATGGAAGACATTTCTTCCTCCATAGCTTTAATCCATTCATCCTTTTGTGGAGATGATAGAGCAGCAGAAATATTTTTGGGCTCATCTACATCCTGAAGTATGGTCAATAGAACTTCTCCCGGATCACTAAGTTTCTTTAGTGATATTAAGGAGACATTAGTCTCACCTTCGACATCAAATCCTCGATGAGGTATGCTAGTTCTACCAGACCTACGGAATTCCTGATTTTGATAAATATCTCTCATGTACTCATCGTATCCAGGAACCGTACTACTACTAGGCAGAAGTTCCGTACTCCTACTAGAATAGGGAACCATTAGCCTTTCAGAACTTAGGTGAACATCTTCCGGACCATGTTGAGATGGAAAGTCACAACTTTCTGTCTTAATTCTCCCACTCGAAAGAACAAGTCCAGAAGGCTCTGGTTTAACAGTTTCATAAAGATTAAGGTTATCACTAACCTCTCTCAGTTTAGGAGACTCATTCTCCAAAAAAATAACATTACGTGACTCAATCTCTGTTACATGTCCGTTGTCCAGTTCACTGATAAACACATATCCTTTAGATACCTCACAGTATCTTATAAAGATACTCTTTCTACCTCTCGGTCCTAATTTACCAAAAGTACTTGAGGTAAAATGGACATAGAATGCACACCCCATGGCTTAAAATAGGATAGATCGGGTTTTCGATTTGTCCACATTTCATAGGGAGTGGTAGTAATAGATTTTGAAGGAACACGGTTAAGAACATATGCAGCAGTTAGGAGCGCATCTCCATAATAAAATATTGGCAAATTTGCCTCTGCCATCATAGATCTAACCATGTCGATAAGGGTTCTATTTCTTCTCTCAGCTACCCTATTTTGTTGAGGCGTATAAGGAATGGACAACTTATGTTCAATTCCTTTTTCAACACATAGTGCTTTAAAATTATCTGAAAGATATTCCCGGATCAGTTTGTAAAACCTTTATCTTTCTTTCCTTCTGATTCTCAACAAAATTCATATATGTTTTGAAGTAATTTAATGCTTCTGACTTATGAGAAATCAGGTATATCAGACCATATCTCGAATAGTCATCAATAAAGGTGATGAAATAATAAGCACCATGTCTTGCCCTCACATTCATTGGGCCATATATGTTAGAATGAATTAAGTCTAATGGAAATTTGGCCCTAGTTCCAATACCGAATAGTTTTTTAGTGCTCTTTCCTTCTAGACATGCAACGCATCTAAGTAACATAGACTTTTCTATCTTACCAAGCAGTTCAGCATAATTTAAGCGTTCTTAGCCCACATGCCCAAGTCTAGAATGCCACAATTTAATATCGTCTTGTGACGATTTAGAACTAACGACAAAATAACTACTTTCATATGGGACAATATCCAATATTATAAAACCTTCCGATTTGAAACCACAACCATAGTACACATCATCCAAAAACAGTTTGACAATATCACTTATGAACAACATGGAAAAACCCAATAACATTAAGGCAGGTACAAAGACAAGGTTTCTACGAATATCCGGAGCATATAAAACATCATATAGAAGGAGAGTACGTCTACTACTAAGGTGTAATTTATAAGTACCCATTCCTTTCACTTCCACAGATGAGTTATTGCCAACAAAAATGGTCTTCACTCCATTTGGCAACTTCCGGAATTCCACAAACGAACTTCTGTCTCTAGCTACATGGTTGGTTGCTCCTGAATCAATCACCCACATAGAATGCAATTCAGTAAGGAGGGCACAAGAAGATACATTAATCTCAATCACATTTGAGTTTGAATGTACCTGCTTAGGCATCTTGCAATCTCTAGCAAAATGACCCTTCTTCTGGCAGTTCTAATATTTCACCTTAGAAATATTAAATGGCCTTTTTCTTTTCGACCCTAAGCTTTCTGCCTTAAACACCTGCTCAACTACCTTTGGAGTAAAAGAATTCTTTTTCTTCCCTTTCCCATTCCTTTTTTTCTTTCATTTAGAGATATTTGAATTAATCAAATTAGCCTCAGGGTAAGATCTCATAGCTAGAAGACGATCTTCTTCTAGCTCGAGGTGTCTAGCAACATCCTCAAATATTGTTAGATTATCAGAATGAGTAAGGTTCATCTTCATTTGTTCCCAGTTTACAAGTAGAGAACGAATGACAGCTTGAATCTACTGCTCATTACTAAGTACGTGACCAGCCTCAGCCAGATCACTAATCATGTTGGACATCATCCAAAAATGTTTCCTCATGGTAACTTCGGGACACTTCTTAAAGGTATCAAACCTTATTGTTAAAGCACGCAGCTTTGACACAGAAATCTTCCCGAACTTGGCCTTGAGTGCATCCCAAAGCTCTTTCGCATTTTCATAAACATGAAATTGCCTCGTGATGTCATCCATCATCGAGCTTAGAATGATCAAACGAGCAGTTGAATTCTTCCTTTTCCAAATAGCACAGGCTTCACTATCACGCCTATGTTGAGCAGTTGTACCATGTTCAGGTTTAGCCATGATAACTCGTATCTGCTCGAGAACCTCCTGTTCCTCGAGCACATACTGGATTTTTATGCTCCAATTGTCATAGTTATCCCTATTGAGCTTAAGCTCACGATTCAACTCAGCTATAATTGTTCATGCTACTACTGTCATGTCTATGGGGAATATTTGAAATATAAACATATATTAGAAATTTGATTTTGGCAATATAAAACAGTTTACTATATTCTCACAACTTCAATGATTCATAATTTTTTATTAATCTCAAAATCGAAGTAGGTTGCTAGTGTGCTTCCCATTACAATTTAAGAGTTAATCTCTAACTATGATCATTCAAAGTTCATATATAGTAAGCTCAAGTGGAATACGAATAAAACAAATATACAACATTTATTTATTTATATTATAAAGTTTTATACATACACCAAATATATACAAAACTTAAACATATGCAACAAGTACAAACTTATTACATATTTATAATATTTTACAAGAAAATCTCAACTGAAATATCCATTTCATCCAATCAATCAAACTGGATTGGATGCTCGGCTGAACCTATCTCATAAACTTCAATCTCCTCAAGGTCTTCTTTCGGGTCATCTTCTGGTTCTTCCTCAATAGTAGACCTATGAGGAACGAACCTAGATGTCTCTCCGAGACCTGACCTAGGAGACCCAATAGGATCTCCCAGATCTTGAACCAGCCTTGGAACGGAATCAATGACCCAAAAACGTAGGACATTTGGAATAATGTACTTGACCATTTGGTTTAGAAAACGATTCATTTCAAAACCATCTCTGAGCACCAGAATGTTCAGAGCACGAAATTCCCTCTGTATTCCTCTGGTTTCAAGGTAATTGAGCAGCATAGAGACAGCAGCAACATGGGAGTATACAGGACGATTGTACAGTTGGGATAACTCTCCACCATAATCCAAGGGAGTATCCACAGTTGGGATAACTCTCCACCAAATTTCGGCCTATTCCGGCCATTTCAAAGCCGGAGTTCGACTCCAAAATGTTCGGAACACGATGGGGAACATTTTGGAGTCGAACTCCGGCTTTGAAATGGCCGGAATAGGCCGAAATTTGTATTTGTTTGAATCAAACGAAAATCGCCCAAACAGGGAAGGGATTTTCAAAATCGGGGTGTAAAATTACAATTTAGTCACTCAATTTCCGTGTGTTATCAAATGGGTCATGGGAATAAAAACATTTCCAAATGGGTGCTTAATTGAAAAACTTAGTTTACAAAAAATCCCACAAACAATCTGAGTTTTAAATTAATCATTATTAAAATGATTTTCAACTCAAATCTTTGAAGTAAATCAACAAACAACATCAATAAAAAGTAAAACCATGCTCTGATACCAATTTTTGGAGTTTAATCACATAATTAATAAATAATTACGAAAATAAACATATTCAATTTAAACAAAAATTGACGTTAATAAATTGAAGTTACCTCCTCTTGTTTCTTGACCAAGAATTGCCCGGGATGTTGTTGGCGAGATATTGGTCGAAACCTGATCATAAACGAATTGGATCTAGAGCTCGGAATTCACGAATGTCCCTTTTTGTATATCTTTCAAAATTGTCAGTACTAAACTGAAAATCCCGATTTTTGAGTGTAATTTCTGGGTGGCTTATTATGAAATGGTCACAGGGGTTCCCTTTCATTGGGGAGAAAATCTCTGTACAATTAGGCAAACTCATTCCTACTTTTTGCTTTATGTCAATTTAGTCCAAATCAATTTTTACCTAATTTCCAACCAAATAATTCTTTTTACTAATTTAATCCAACTTTTATTTTTATCTAAATTTGTATTTAGTGAAGGTAGAAAGTTAATATGGCAAGGTGAAAAGTAATTGGATTTTTATGGAGATGGAAAATTAAATGAATTATTGGTACTATTTGGTAAATAGACCATTTTGGGCCAGATTTGGTTTTGGGCCAAGTGGCCCTTTGGGCCTAACATATATAATGGCTACATGTTCCAACCATTATTATACACCCCTTCAGATGAAACAATCCGTAACAAAAGTAGTTAGGGCAAATTACCCCCAGGTCCCTGGTCTTTACCAAAATCTCCTATTGGGTCCCTCTTTTATCATAAATGGTTAATCAGTCATTGTTTTATTCAAAAATGTTGGTCTCGGGTCCCCACCGACCAAATTAGACTTTTTTATTATTTTTTGTCATGTGAAATGACTATTTTATCCTTCACAAAACGACAAATTTTATCTTATTTTTGTCATTTTGTGAAGAGTAAAATAGTCATTTCACATGACAAAAAAAATAAAAAAGTCTGATTTGGTCGGTGGGGACCCCAGGCCAACATTTTTAAATAAAACAGGGATGTAATACTCATTTATGACAAAGGAGGGACCTTATAAGAGAATAATGTAAAGACCAGGGACCTGAGAGTAATTTGCCCAAGTAGTTATGAAACCAAAAAAAGAGCTTTGTTTGCTCATTTTCATCCACGGGTTGGTGCGGGAACCCTTTCCGTAATTTTTGACATGAAACATCGTTAAATAGTAACGAATGCGGATCATAGAAAGTTGGTTGGGAGGTCGTAGTTTTCTAGAATTATTTTCTGCTGGAATAATTATTAACCGAATCAACTTTGGAACATTTGGCACTTGCCAACCAATTCAGTTAGCATATGCGTTATGTTTTTCTAGAAACCACGAACAATTAGAACCTAGATTACTAGGATATTGTGGAAAACAATGAAGATTAATTTCCGTTGGAAAATTACAGAAAGCTCCTCAGTTCTCTTTTCCGTCTCAACCTGCAACAAACCTGTCGACCCGCACCCGGTGTTTAGAACTTAGAATTTTGAAATTTTTTGACGTAACATTACCAAGTAACGGAAATTGGATTCGGTTGGAGCTTAAGAGAGGTTGTTTTTATTTGGAGAATAATTTTTGGACCATCGTATTTGCTTTGTTTTCAAAAAAATCAAATCTCATGGTAAAAGATTATTAGAAACATTTATAATATGTTTTCAAACAAGACGTGTAAAAAAATGATCTTATCCCTATTTTAATTAATTTTTTGGACCATCTTTCTCCTATTTTCTCTTTAAATCCTAGAAATTCAAAAAATCACCATCGCATCCAACTACCACCGTTGTCCAACCAGTATTGTCGTTCACATTTCCGCAATTTACCCAACCAAAATTGCATCTTAGCATCCACGAGATCGATGACATTGACATCAAGTAAGAGATCTCTTTTGATTTTGTGTAGTTTGGTTTTAGGAATTATAGAGAAATACATCCCACAGCCAATTGAAGAAAATCCAACTATCATTACCCGCAAGCCTCCCAATGTCTACCTCAGACGACTCCTTGCTACCCCAGACAAGATCTTGTTGTCATCATCGATCGTCTTTGCTGTAGCAGACAAGACCTCGTCGCAGCCATCTAACCCCTCCATCGTGTTGCTAAATACGCTGCCACTCCCTCAATCACTCGATATGACTCGTACTCGAGGTGGCCTATTATTTGAGAGAGAACATAGGCTATGACACTGCTATGGATGGGACCAATGGTTCTATCTACGCCAATAATATTATGAACATCATGGTCACTACCATGATATTTTTGTATACAATAGTATTTTTTTGTATTGGAATATTTGCGCACTGATAATAGTTTTTGAATGAAAGAATATTAGTTTTCAAATGTAGCAACATTGATTTTCGGATGTAATGATACTGATTTTTAAATATACGGACATTAGTTTATGAATGTAGCTATTGATTTTTAGATGTAGCGATACTGATTTTCAGATGTAATAGTATTGGTTTGTATGTGTATTGATATTAGTTATTAGATGTAGCGATATTGGCTTTTTAATATTGCTTTTCAAATTTAGGGGTATTTATTTTTGTAATATAGTGATATTAATTTACATTTTCATTGATATTGATTTTTGAATGTTGGAAGGTAAAATAGTAAGGATATGGTTTGAACTAGGATGAAAAAGTAAGGGTATGATAAAAATTCACAAGATTCATAACATACCTAAGACCTAACCTTTAAATGTAGACATACTCTATCATAGACTCAGTCAAAATCAATATATTCTTGACCCATGAAGTAAGTGTAACGTCTAACCCACATGTGATAGTAAAAAAATTGGGTGAGTTACATATGACGGAGGAAGTGGTTTGTGATGGTGATGAAGAAACAAGAAGGACGTAAATTTTATGAGAGTTGTAAGTTAAATTATTTATATGAGAGAAAAATAATAAATGAGAATTTCAAGTTACTTTATTTTTATTCAAATAACATTTTCTTAATATTAGATTTTTTTAGTTTCGTATTAGGACAAAATTCCAATCATCTCCAAATTCACGTGGCCGAAACAAATTGTAACTTCTACCACGTGACAAGCGCCAATGCGAGCACCACCTCACGTGCTGGTGCCCAATTTTGCGTCATCCAACGGCCAGAAAAAGCACACTGACCCATATTAAGGGCTATAGATGATAGATGGATCAGGGCTATGCATAGCGTCAACAAAGGATTCAGCCTTTACACCAAAAAAAAAACAAAGGATTCAGCCTAATTAATATTGATTTTTTTTTTGGGTAACAGCTTAGTACTTATATCAGAGTCAGACTGTGGAGACTTATTTTTAAAAAGTATTTTTTTCAATAATATATTTTTATATTCTTAAAATTAAATTTAACTTATAAGTAAATTTAATTTTATTATTACTTGAACTATCACTGCTAATAATTTTAGTTGACTAATTTAAATTATTTTAATTCAAGAAAATTATATATCGCAAAAAAGAATGATCATATAATATGAATAAGCAATACGAATAATTATTTAAAACTTTTATTAATCTGAAGACATTGTGACAATAATTGACTCATGCCCTGCACTTGGAGCGTAATAATTTCTCACTAATTGCCCTATAGTCCCCTAAACCCTACCCTTTTTTCTAATCCAAGTCACCCTCAACGACTACTGTTACTAAGGCAGGTACTCCCTTTTAATTTAAAAAATTGAATCGAACTCAAATATAACTTAATAATTTTCGGATATCTTCGGTGTAGACAAAAAAAATTGAGCTCTCCCAATTCCAAAAACCATAAATACCCCCAACCACCACTCCTCACCTTTATCATAAACAATAAACCCTTCCCCCCCTCCACATCTTCAGACCAAACCCAAAGAACAAGAGAAGTAACTTCCCCTTCTCTCTTCTTACATGCGATACTAGTCGGAAAATGTACGAAACTAACCCCCGGGACCCCGACGGCGACGTATTGAGCATCCAGGCGACCAACTCCAGCTCCAGTTCCATGAGCACCGAGAGCAACACCTCCACCACCACGACCGGCCGCCTGTCGTTCGACCTAGCAACCGTCCGCCTCGAGAACAGCAGCATAGCGCTGAAGCCGCACCGGTCTTCCGACGTGGCGTACGAGGCGATCGCCAAGCGCGGATCAGCCCCAGGCCTGAGGGACTTCCGTTTGGTTCGGCGCATAGGCGCTGGCGACATCGGGACGGTCTTCCTGTGCCGGCTGAGCTCCGGCGAAGGAAGCTCCGGCGGGTGCTACTACGCAATGAAGGTGGTGGACAGGGAGGCAGCGGCGAAGAAGAAGAAGGCGGAGAGGTCGGAGACGGAGAGGAAGATACTGAAGATGCTGGACCACCCGTTCTTGCCGACGCTCTACGCCGAATTCGAGGTTTCCCACTTCTCTTGCATTGTGATGGAGTACTGTCCCGGCGGCGATCTCCACTGTCTCCGCCACAACCTCCCCAACAAACGCTTCCCCATCACCTCGGCCCGGTACGTATTATCCGCTACCATATTTTACAGATGATAAATATCTCTGATTTGAATTTGTGTGAAAAAAAGTTTTCTAAAATTGTAAATTCAATTAGGATAATTTAATAGAAGAATAGTTGGTTTTTTTTTATATATATTATAAGTGTAATAATTAAATCATTTTGTTAATATAGGGGAAAAGTTCCAGCCTGTTTTATGTGTAATAGCAGTAATTAATTCCTTTTGTTGACAAGTTAACAAATAATGAGTTAAACTAGTTGCAGTAACTTTTTTAAGCATTGACTCAGATTATTATTGACAATAATTAATACCTTTTTGTTGATTATATTTTAACCTTTTCGAAAAAAACAACTATTATTTGACCAAAAAGGATGATGAAAAAAGCTGCAACATATTATTATGGCTCTGCATGGCCGTGTCGTTTCTTCTGAATCCCTGGCAGTGCACTCCTTTTCCTTATCTTGTCCCCCTCCTCCCTATATTCAGTTTTTTCTAAGTTCGTCGGGTTGAGAATCGAAAATCATGAAATTCTATTTAAAAATGATTCTCTATATTCGCTGGTTACTTCCCAGTTCACTTATTCTCTCTTTCGCTGCCCATTTCCTAAATTGCTATATTGTTTTCCTTGGCGTTACCACTTAAGCCCAAAGCAAGAAAACGACACCGTCCAATTTTAGTGCAAGCAATTGGGATCCCCATCCCTATCCGGATCCTTGTTCCCTCGCTTTCGCCGCAGATTCCACACTTCAGCATATCTCCGTATTTTAGCATTTTACCGTCGGTGGGCCCCATGAGAAGTCACCGTCACAGTTTATTTACCCCCTGAGGCCCTGACCCTCTTTTTTTACACCGATTCGATTCCTTATTTTTGTTTTCAGTAGAGTGTCTTGTCAATTCGGCTTTTCAATTTACTGTTGCTGGTGAAACAAATATTTACTTGTGTTTTTTACTGTGGTTCCAGGTTTTACGCGGCTGAGGTTTTGGTAGCGCTAGAGTACCTACACATGTTGGGAATCATCTACAGAGACTTGAAGCCCGAGAACGTCCTCGTCAGATCGGACGGTCATATCATGCTCTCCGACTTCGACCTCTCCCTCTGCTCGGATTCGGTCCTGGCCGTTGAGCCGACGACATCTCCGGACCCGTGCTACGCCCGACCGCATAGGATCAAGTCCTTTTCCGGTTTGGTGAGCCGTATATTCCGGTCTAGGAAGGTCCAGACCACCGCGGCCCAGGCCCAGACCATTGTGGCCGAGCCCGTGGGGGCCCGCTCGTTCTCATTTGTGGGGACGCACGAGTATGTGGCACCCGAGGTGGCGTCCAGTGGCCCCCACGGGAGTGCAGTGGACTGGTGGGCCCTTGGAATATTCCTTTACGAGTTGATCTACGGGCGGACTCCGTTCGCGGCCCAATCCAACGAAGCCACTCTCCGTAACATCATCAAGAATCCTCTCACATTTCCGTCCCCCAACGTCCCTGCGTCGGGGATGGAGCGTCACGCGCGGGACTTGATCTCGGGGCTACTCGAGAAGGATCCTGATCGTAGGCTCGGGTCCCGACGTGGATCGGTGGACGTGAAGACGCACCCGTTCTTCAATGGGCTCAACTTTGCGCTCATAAGGACCGTCAAGCCACCGGAGATCCCTGGCCTGAGGAGGCTCAAGACGTTACCGAGCAAGGACCAGGGGAGGCGGCAACCATCGGCGTTTGATTACTTTTAACGTCGTCTAGTTTTTCTATTCAGGAGATAAATCTGTGGCTATAGATTTGCCACGTGCCATTATCGGGTCGGCTGTCCTCTGCCTTATCTTTAGGGTGGGCGGGTTTTTGGGAATCGGAAGTAATTAAGTGTCGATATTAAGGAGTAAGTAATTACACCACTAATTTTGTAAATACCGAAGGTAAAAGGACTAGTAATTCAGAGTTTAGGTATGTGGTCACATTTATTTACCCCAGAAAGGATATTATTTAGTCTCGTATTTTCATAAAAAAATAATTATCTATCAACGGACAAATATGTTATTTAACTGCATTTTGATTCATGTCCTTATTAAATTTGAAGAAGTGTTTAACTGCTAAATTATTAAATACAGAGACCTTGCATATTTTTGTCCTTTTCAATACTTGTTTGGAAATCGTTTTAGTTAATAAAAAAATTCTTGTTGTTAGGCAGCAGAAAAATATGTTCAGCAAGCAGAGTAATATGTCAATGAGAGCACTCGTACAAGAGTATGAAGTGCGACCCATATAGCGGAGTGATTACCAGAGTTAGTTGTCACAGATGTAGTAGTCGACACAGGAACCGCAGCCTACCCTATCATAATAGATGCCGTTGTTTACCCCCCACCATATGTCAAATCCAGCCTCTCAGCCATTCTTGTAGCAATCAAGTCTAGATATTGGCAGATCCATCTCATATTAGTTGTAGTAAAACATAGATCCATCTCATATTAGTTGTAGTAAAACATGATTGAGTCTACAGATAGGTTGGTCTAATACTTAGTATCCACTTATTTAAATAGTTTTCAAATTACAAAACAAGATGCATTCTAATATCATATTTTTGAATCTCAGTGGCAGGTTTTTCGAGGACCTCTTACTTGGAAATCCTTATTTCTATCCAGATTACAGCATGTTCAGTAGTCCTACTTACTAGCTGTTGATAGCTTTTTGTCGACCGCAGTTTGGCACGCCCCCATTTCAGCCACAACCTAATTTTTATGGCCTTTTCATCCTCGTATTTACCTCCCGATCATGTTCAGCAACAGTTGCCACTTGAATTATCTGCTAGTGGATGTCATAGGTACATTTTCTAATTTTCAAAATATTACATCAAAGATACACTTGTCAGGAACACACACATACATTTGGTTATTAATGTTACTACATGTATGGGGGTGGATGTGTTTGACGATTTTCCAATACCAAATAGTACATCCATTTTATCATGCGATACATGTATCTTTCAGTTACAACCATCCTCATTTTTTTGCTATATTCTATAAAGTATTTGGCCTTGATTCCTTGACAATGTACTCTCGCCACGCTTTCGTTACATAAGCCTTAATATCCCAGACAACTTTTATTTTTATTTTTTCAAAGAGTGCCCTCCTTCAACAAACAAGAACAACTCATGGTTGCTACATCACAATCATAATGTTTGGTATAAATCATCATAGCCATCACACTAAATAATGGGAAGCTATGCATACCATTATGATTCTTCTTCCTCTTCTAACCCTTATTGTTCTTCTTCTTCTTCACTTTCCTCATTGTTTATTTCATCGTCCTCTTCTTCTTCTTCTTCCTCTTCATCTTCGTTGTCAAAGTTTTAAGTTGCATACGGAGTATTGTCATCTCTCGAGTTAGTCTCAAACCACTCAATTGTTGAATCCACTTCACTAATATTCATTTGTGAGGATGCCCCGGCATAATAATTTAACCCTTCGCTCAATAATTGACTTTCTTGAATGGAAGCTGGGTTGTATTCATTACATGTCCTCTTCTCTACAATTATATCTAACAATATATCCCCTACGTCTACTCCACATATGTTGACCATGGTCTGAATCATATTCACAACATCTTCCTCATCTTCAATAATCATTTGACAAAACTTTGTTGAAGCTATAAGACATCTAAGTATCAATCTATTAATTTCTTCATTATCATCAAGCGTAATCTTTTCAATAATTTTTCTCCTTAACCTCTCGTAGATTAACATATCTTCATAGAACTTCAACCTTGATTCAGCTGCTCCTTCGTACTCAAAATCAGTTTGCCTATTTTTATTAATTACTCCATCATATTTTACTCTAGTTCTTATAATCTACTCATACATTTTTTAATCTATATATAAAAACTATAAAAATATTATTTACAGAATATTAAAAAAATCTAACCAATAATACAACCAAACTATTTCGACCAACAGTCTAACCACTACTACTTTAACCAGTGGTTCGACATTACAAATTTAACCATTGGTTCAACCATGTCTAAATCATGAAATATTTTTTTTAGGCAGGTATAACAAAATATCAACTTGCATTCTTCATCAATTTTCAAATTTGAAAGTTTAACATTATCAACAATATAACATTACCTACTATAAACTTTCAAATCTATGAAATTAATAACAATGGTAAATAATTCATAAATAATATGCAAGCTAACACATAAACCAAATAACGATAATTTACCTGATTGAAGTTTGAAACCACTCGCTACAACGTTGTTCAAACGTCAATAAATATCATCTTTTTGAAGAGACTTTTGGTTGGTTTTTGGTTTTGCTAAATACTTCTTCTCATTTTATATTTATAGCCAAAATCTTGACCAAAATATGGGTTAAATTGTCACTTAGTAGATAGAAAATTTTTAGATCAATTATATTCGTTAATTTTAGATTCTCTGAGCAATAGCTCTAGATAACTAGAAACGGTAAAAAACATGTCTCTTGGATTGTTAGATGGGAAAATTACCCATCAATACCAAGAGATGAATTTTTGCCCATTTTTTAGATCCAGAAAATTTTCTTGTCTCTTGGTATTGACGGGTAATTTTCTTTTTTCTCGATCCAAGAGACAAAATAATTTCTCAGAAATCTCCCGTGGACACTATTTTGGATACTAAAATCGTAAATTTTGGTGAAAAGTAGCTCTAATCTAATTTTTTTTTTCAAAGTAGTGCTACTGCTCATAGTTAATTATGAAAATAGTACATAAAAAATTAATTATGAAATTGGTGCCCATGTACGACACCAGTACCAAATCGTGAAAAACTTACATGTGACTATCACGTCATAAGAAAACAATTTCGTTACCAA
Source organism: Hypericum perforatum (assembly GCA_012979155.1). NCBI lineage: Eukaryota > Viridiplantae > Streptophyta > Magnoliopsida > Malpighiales > Hypericaceae > Hypericum > Hypericum perforatum. The sequence continues at coordinate 164,828 of SOPF01027368.1, forward strand.
GTCAAAGAAAAAAATTATGATTAACCAAATCACAGATTTTTGGGATATTATTTTTGTAATTAATCGCGAACAATAACACTATTTTTGGTTTACCCACAAAAACCCGAATTAACGCCGCGTAGGCAAAACCATGGGTGGAACCGGAAGGAAATCAATAAAAGTGGACACGATTAGACATTCTCTCCGTTGACCTTCCCTATAATTTTCCCAACTTCCTCTGTAAAGTTAATATGTTTAATCATTGGATAATAATAATTTCATGATTACATATAGAATTAATGCCATATAATATTTTAAAAATACAACCTGGACATATTTGTACACATTTTTAGTAAAAATAGAGATATTTTAGACCATCTGCAGTAGTAGCCCCGACCCAATCGAGCCCTGTAATATTTAATTAATTTCTCACTCATCCACCTCAACTCATCCCTCTACACTTAATTTTTTACCCACGGTTGCCCTCACCCAATTCAGCCCCAGCCAATAAATAATTAATATATCTATCTTCCACATCATCAGCCTAATTAATTTTAATTTATTAATTCACATTTTTATATTTGTTAATATAAATTTTGTAATTCGCATTAAATTAATTTTAAAAAATAAAATACCAATAATTTTCGCTGAAAAAATTAAATTAGCAATAATTCAAATTACATAAAAATTGTAAAATGATAAATTACAAATGTAGATAATACTAATTAAAAATTAACTAGAATTTCCAAATTTCACAATCACATGTTTGTAGACACGTGAAATAGAATTAAATTCGTACGATATTCGACCCAATGAACATCATGTTCTCATTTAATTCCATTAATTCTTATCTACTTCCATGTCCAAGATATATAAATTCGTGCACGGAAGGCCAGCAAGTTAATCCTAGTGCATAAAGGCCAAAAATCAAATATAATTTTTAAATAATAACAAAAAAATGTAAATAAATGTTTACCTTTAATGCATTCAAATTCCAGATTTATTTTTAAGTTAAAACGATCGTTTCCAATCAATTATATATAACGGCCAAAGGAAGTGCTAAAAAGTAAAAACTAATATGAATTCACGTGGCAAATAATACAATTTTATCTTTGATCTGGGAAAAAAAATAAATTAAATAAAAGGTGGAGTCCATCCCACCCCCTGTCTCTCCTCCTTCGGTCAGATGTCCACGGTCGGTCAACAAATCTTCTCCCCCAAAAGTGGGCCTACTCCAGCCCCGGGCTGCCCAAAGAGCACTACTGCCGGAGGTCTTACCAACTGCCTAGGAATTCCTAGTGGTTCATTCTTGGTCTTTATATTTTTTTTTTCAATTAAGACCCAAACCAAGCCAATATAAATCTTATAGAGTCGATAGAATCGATCCTAAAATAATTTTAAAAAATAATTTGGTTCATGCCGATTTCATAATTCACGATTTTTTCTCGCCCCTAGCTCTATAACGTGGAACGCAACTACGGGTAAGGCTAAATTTACGACAAATGATACTCCGAATCAAATAGTGAAAATTTGGCAAATTGAAAGCTTATCTTTTATTTTTCAACGTCTTCAACAAATTCCGCCTCTAAGCATATTAACATGTCAAACAGTGACCTTAGAATTTTTCTGTTTACATCAATGAATTTGTCTCAATTTTTTTTTTCGTTCACGTTAGTTCGTAAACCCCAACATTAGAAAATTCGTTACAATAACTTAACATTAGCTCCACGCTAGCTATATTTTTTTTGATAGAAAGGGAGGACTAACGTCCTATGTGAATAGATAACTGGACAAGAACAAACCTACTTAGCACACGGCTCCCTCTCGGCCTCTTGTGGGGTTGCGACCGCCGGCCTCGTCAAACCCCTACCACAGGAAGCCCGGTGGGAAAAATCTATGGAAGGGGAAAAGTACCTTGGGAGGAAATGTCCCTCCCTTGACGTTTGATATGTCGCTAAAGTCAGCCATGCACCGTCACTAATGATAACATCCCTAGAAAAAGCAATATCCCCAATATCTTCTAACATAATAGATCTAATGCTCGTCGGGGGCGTGCTCAACATGTGTACACCGATAGGTTTCTCAAATCCTAAGTTCGCTAATTAATCCGCACATCGGTTTGCTTCCCTGTATGCATGGTTAACACATATCTCCCAGTCTCCGATGAGTTCTTGTCTTACCTAGTGCAACAACGGTGCATACACTTCATTTTGTACAGAGGGAACCTGTAGTAGTTGCACACCTACTCTGGGTCCATTTCAAGGATAAGTTTCTTGAATCCCATTGCTTTTGCCATTTGGAGGCCGTGTAGGGCCCCCCCATAGTTCTGCCTCCAAGTTAGAGCAAGTTCTTAGATTGGCTATATATCCTCCTTTCCAGTTACCCGCACGATCTCGAATTATTCCTCCTGCTGTGGCTTGTGTCCGTGAAGCTCTCATAGTGCCATCTGTGTTTAATTTGACCCAGTCTTGGAAGGGCATTCCCATGCAATGAGGCGTTCCTCTCTTGCTATATTCTCTCCCGTCCACTTCGTCATCTCCTAGATGTGTTGAAGCTCAAGGTACCTATTGCAAATAACAAGAAATTAATTAGTAGGTCTCGCCTCACCCTCCGGCCAAACAAATTGGTTTCTCTATTTCCAGAAGGCATTGATCGCTACTAAAAATAGGGACAGCCAAGGTTGTGCTCCGGAAAGGTTTATATCAATCCAAGATTGTAAATCAAGTGTGAAGAATGTATGAGCAGTTCGGCCATTGGAGGCCAGCAGCTTTTCCCAGGCGGGGGCAATATTAACACAGTCGCATAGCGCGTGGAGGATGGTCTCCTCTCCATTCCGACAGCAGAGACAGGTAGCAGACGAGGTCATGTATCGATATCTCCGTATCGCATTTGTAAGCAGCTTTCCGTGACCCGCAAGCCAATTAATCTTTTTTAGTCGTGGTGGTCCATTCCAATTCCATAGCTTCATCTATGCTCTATCTCTAATCGGCTTGCTCTTGTTTGTCGAGGAGGGTGTATGCTGATTTGGTTGTGAAAATGCCATTATTCTTGAGTCCCTATTTAATTCGGTCTGGCCCACTTTGGTTCGTAGGTGTAGGAGTGACCATTTCATAAACTGTACTCTCAAGTATATGTTCTGGGATCTGTTTTGCACATTCGTCTATCAAAGGCCCTCGATTTGTAAGCCATCTGTCCTTCTAAAATTTCATAGTGTTGCCATTTCCTACTATCCAGTTAATTCCTTCGATCATTATCGGCCATATTGATGCGATCGCCTTCCACATTAGTGAGCTATTCTTCTTGCTTTGAATTTGGGGTATAGGAGTCTCGGTCTTGACATATTTTGCTAGATTAGGGGTAAGTGAGACTTTCATCGCATGTGCCAAATCTCAAGCTAGTGACCCCATGACGTTCTTGGAGACACAGAGCTTAGTCTTTGACCTGAGAAGGAGCAAAAGTATTCACTACAGTGAGTAATATATTCGCTTGTGCTCTACTTGCCTCGGCAAACAATAATAGATCATCAGCAAAGAAAAGGTGAGACATTTGGGGTCTCTCTTGAGAGATCTTGATAGGTTTCCATTCTTTCTTTTTCACACTCTCTTAGATCATATGTCCTAATCTCTCCAAGCAAAGGATAAAAAGGTAGGGAGACAGTGGGTCCCCTTGTCGCAAGCCTCTCGTTGGCTTAAAACTCCTCGTTGCTTTTCTATTCTAGACTACCTGTATTGAGACAGAAATAATGTAAGTCATGATCAGATTGATTACGCCGATCAGAAGCTGGAGGGCGCACACAGTGTCTTTTATAAACATCTAGTTCATTCGATCATAGGCTTTGGCTAAATCAACTTTTAATGCCATTAACCCTTTGCCACAATGCCTATTCTTCATTGTGTGAATCGCCTCCTGGGCCACGATGATGTTGTCCTTAATGCTTCGTCCAGGGATAAAACTATTTTGGTTCGAAGCAACCCAGCTAGGCATGAGAGGTTGAAGCCTACTAGCCAAGAGTTTGATTATCATCTTCATTGACGTGTTGCATAAGCTGATGGGCCTAAAATGGGTCGAAACTTGGGGGTAAGGATCTTTCAGAATGAGTACAATTGCAGTGTTGTTCACTTCCATAATAACTTCCGGATGAGAGAAGGTCTTTTAGAAAAAGGCGACAACATTCTCTTTAATAGTCGTCCAGTTCTTCTGGTAGAAAAAGGCATGAAGGTCATCAGTGCTAGGCACCTTAAGAGCTCCAATTGAGAATATCGTGGCTTTAATTTCATCCTTGGTTGGAATGGCCCTAATCGATCTAAGGATATCCTCCGAAAGTTGAGTAAATCTGTTGGCAAGCGTACAACTTGATATAGGCGATTCTTTCTCAGTGAATTGCTCCTCAAAATGACTGATCACAAGATCTTTAACCGCATTTACTTCTGTTACCCAATTGCCATCTACATTTTTCAGCGACTCAATCCTATTGGCCTTCCTTCGATCAAGCATATAAGCATGGAAGTACTTTATGTTGCGATCACCATTCAGAAGGAAGTTCTTCCTAGACTTCTGCTTCCAAAGGACTTCTTCTTGTTCTAGTGTAGATTCCAGCTCCAACCACAGTTCTTGTTCTAACTCCCTTAGAAATATATTCCTTCCTTGCTCTAAGGCTTTTTGAATTCCTCACAGTCTTTCGATAAGTTTGTCTTTGCGACAAGCTATATTCCCAAAACACTCTCTATTCCACTTAGAGACATGGCTAGCAAATTCCGTGCATGCAACAGGTAGCGATTCCTTCGTTAGCCAAGCTTCTTTGACAAAATCTAGAAAGCACGCATCCATCTGCCAAGCTGCTTAGAATCGGAAGAGTCTTCTTTGTGGTATAAGTGGGGGAGTGGAATGTAGTTGTATACGTAAGGGATAGTGATTGGATTTCCATTTTGGAAGATGGGATACTATTGCCTCTGGAAACTTAACTCTCCACTCAGCATTCGTCAAAGCTCTGTCTAATCTTTTGTGGATGTTGCCCCTAACCCAGGTGAAGCGTGGCCCAAAAAAACCCAGGTCAATGAGACCACAATCTTCAATCCACTCTTTGAACTTCGTGTGTTTAGTTCCTCTAATTGGAGCACTACCAATCTTTCCATCTGATGCGAGGAATACATTAAAGTCCCCTGCAATCATCCACAGACCCATTTTGTGCCCAGCAATCTCACAAAGATTACTCCATAACTCCTCTCTGATCATAGCTTTTGGGTGTCCATAGATAGCAGTGAACTCCCATTTGCTTTCAGGTGAGTTTTCTATAGACATATGAGTAAACTAGTGATCCATCTCAAGGATTGTGATTAGGGAAACATCGTTATTCCAAAGGCACCAAATTCCCCCTCGAGTGGCCCTACATTGGTGATTGAACTAAGTTAGAGAATTTTAATAGCTTGACAATGTTCTCAGCACGTTTGCCTGAAATCCATGTTTCAAGAAGAACTAGGATTTCAGGTTTGTACAGTCTTATCAATCTTTGATAGATATCATAAATTTCTTACTAGCAGCTCTTTGGCAATTCCACACTAAGATATTCATAAGTAAAAGGGGTTAAAGAGCACAGAGAGGGATAGAGGAGCCTAGTATGTAGTTTGCTGGTTGGTTACTCCTGTATCCAGCAACTCTGTATCTTCTATTAGCCTTTCACTATCGTCCTCGGTCGATATAGGCTAGACCATGCTCATCTCCTTGGCTTCACCTTTCTTGGCGAGGTCAATCGGTGCAACTCTAGGTTAATTACTTCCAACCAGATTGGGTGGGGTTTCCCAAAACTTGCAAGTTTTGCCAGTCGTTGCCTGTTCAACCTCTACTGGAGTTTCCATGTCCTGCGAATTAGGATCCAAGGTACCTGTGTGCTCCTGTTGGATTTTAGACAGATTTGGGACTATGTTCGAACTCCTTTCTATCCGGTTAGGATCTATGTAAGTCCCTTTATACTTTATGTAGTCCTCTTTCCTTTGTCTGTGTAGGGGTTATAGTAGCACTCTTCAAATCTATCGATGTTGGTGATCTTGTTGTGGCAGCTGGTAGCTTAGTAGATTGGTTTCTCATGGTAAGCCCATTTGTTTCTTTTGTAGCACTATTTTGAGTATCCCTCTTCGGCCCATTCTATTTACGCATAAGGCTAGTACCAATGTTTTCTCCACTAGGCCGGCTTGGCATGGGCTTTTTCCCCAAATTTACTTGTTTCTGGGTTTGTTTCTTACCCTGTTGTTTTTCCATATTTGCTTTAGTTGCCTCTTGTGACTCTTCCTGGTCTTCAGCTAGAGTAGCTGCAGCACATCAAAAGAGTTACTCGGATTAGGTTAATTAAAGCCTCTTACTTTTTGCTTACCAAGAGAGCTTTTTTCCATTTTCGTGCGTGGGTTTTTTGACCTAGGTGCAACAGCCTGCACCCTCCTTCCCCTTTGTTTTTTATGCACTAACATCTAATCACCGAATTTGTTTGCTAGCTCTGATTGGTCCGGCACTGTTAGGACCTCCGGTGCCATCGTCGTGTCTCTGACTGCACTGTCTGATTCACTTTTGGTCACCATTTTGACATGACAGCCCATCTCAGTGTGCCCGTACATAAAGCACTTGAAGCATATAAGATGTAACCCCTCATATTGGAGACGATTAACTCGACGGCATTCGCGGAATATGGATAGCAATGGTTTAGTAAGATCTACCTCAACACATATTCTAGCAAAGCTTGCCCGTTTTTGTTCTTCCGTCATGGTATCAATGTGAATAGGCTTTCTGATCCGATGGGCTAAGTTCTGGAGAAAGCTCCCGTTATAGTACTCCATGGGAAGACAGGGGATCCTTACCCAAGCAACTACGTGTGATAAAGTGGCGCACTCGGAGTGTTACAACCCTCGTTAAATTTGTCTTGGTCATGACCACTAGGTCCGACCGTTGGTTGTTTTTGTGTTGATCGGTTCTTGAACCGTGTGGCTTAACTCGTCGACCTTTGGAGGATTAGGCATAACTTTGTCGTGTGAACTTCAATTTGGATGATTCTAAGTCGGATAGGTTCGTAACACGTTAGTCTATGACTATTGTATTTTGAGTTTTGTGATTTGAATCCTTCGTCTTTGAGTTACGAGCTAATTTCGGTGGGGTTCACGAAAGGTAGGCTTAGTTCGTCGACTTTTGGTAGAAAAATCATAACTTTCTCATACGAACTCCGAATCTAGCAATTCCAAAAGGAGAAGATCCATAAGACCTTGATCTACAATTTCAACTCAGCGTACACTAGGGGGTTCAGGTCGTTTTCCCAGCGCCCAGCATACGCTGGGGGTTCAGGTTATTTTCCCAGCGGATGCTGGGAAGCCAGTGTACGCTAGGCTACCCGAGAAATGTCATTTTTTTGGACCTTTTTACTCTCTCACTTAGTAAAACCTATATAAACCTCCTTCCAAAAATAGAAAGTCTCATCCATTTCATTCCACTCAAAATATCTAGCTTTGGAAGAGAGGAAAAGGGAGAAAAAGAATAGAAGAGGAGAAAAGAAAGAAGATCTTGGATTTGGAGTTTGGTAAGTGAGATTTAGATTAAAGTTTATTTGAATTAGTTTAGATCTTTTGATTACATGTAAGTTGATGTTAGGTTTGATGATTTTGGAGAACTTTTGGCTTGACTTAGGTGAAGAGCATGTTGGGTTTTTGAGGTTTGGATGATGATATGAAGGGTTATGATGATCTTGAATGATGATCTATGTTTGAAATATTGATTTGAGGGTTTTATGTCTATTTTGGAAAACCTTAAACTAAACCCTTATTTAAGAGTTTATAGGGATGTTGGGGTTGGCTTACACATCCCTTCTTTAAATATCGAGTAGCTTTCAAGTAAGAAATTAACTTAGCTACCATCACCTTCCGCTCACTCTGAAACTCAAACTCTGTCTCTTCTAACAGACAGAAAGTGACACGTTTCTCAAAGAAATCTACTACCGCATGATAAGAGGATAAAATATCCATCCCCACTATCAAGTCAAAATCATCCATAACCGATACGTACAAATCAGTCAATAACTCATGTCCAATAACTGAGATGACGTATGATCTGACCACCTCACAAATATTCATATAACCGCTCGAAGGTGTTGCAACTATCATAGATTAATCTAAGCACGTAGGCAACATATCCAAAAATTGCACATATCAGGATGACACAAAAGAATGTGTAGATTGTGAATCAAAGAGAATACGCGCATTAGATGAACCAACAGAAAGGGTACCTGTAACCACATTGTTGCTAGCTTTCGTATCTCTCCTTGTTAGGGCATAAATACAAGGTTGCATTCTGCTTCCTCCACCTTCAGACCTCACTCCTTCAATTCTTGCACCAGCTTCTCTCCGAACTTGTAGACAAGGAGTCGATTGTACCGAATGCGAGGATACCATGCTCGCCACTTGTCTACGCTGTCCGAGTATAAGATAGTCCCAAACTTGGTGGCCTACCCGGCTACAATTGAAGCAAGCTCTAGTCCGCTTGTAGCACACATCCCCCAAATATTGCTTTCCGCAGCTCGAACACATCCAAAAGTTACTGGACTGGCCCGGATTTAACTGTTACCCTCGGAAGTCACTTCCTCTTCCGAATCACCCAACTGGTCCTCTGCCCTTAGATGACGTTGACTGACCAGCGGACCATCTCTCTTGTAGCTTGAACCCTTGGTTCACACTCCTCTGTGGTAATCCATCCGACCTCTAAATCTTCGACTGACTCGGAGTTACCTGATGTTTACTATCTCACATCTCTAATGTTCGAACACAATCCACAGCAGCAGCATAAGTCTCAAATTCACGAGGCATCATGACCTTGAACATGGAATCGTCAAGGCCATGAACAAATCTCTTCACCTTCTTTTTCTCATCGGGGATCAAATGTTTTGCATAATGCGATAGATAGTTGAACTTCTGATCGTACTGATCTACCATCATCCCAGGTGTTTTCACTAGTTACTCAAACTCATAAGCTCGAGCATCCTTCAAACTCTCGGATAGAAATCGATCCAATAAGGTTTTGCTGAAGACCTTCCACGTCCAAGCATATGATCCCTCATTCTGGAACCATACACCAGCCTCGCCAACCAACTGAAATCAGGTGAGTTCAACCATTCTTACCCCATCATATCTCAGGATTCTCTTCCTCTTCTCCATCTCATCGATGAAGACCTGAGGATCATCCTTCATACCCAAAAACATCGGCAGCCTCAACCTCAAGAACTCTCCCAAAGAATCATCCCTAGCAGACATCATCACGTTCTGCTCAATCTGAACTTGTTGCGTGGCAATGAACTTCTCCACTCGCCAATATCACCCGATCCACACTGCCGCTACCTTGCCCTTCTAGTACCAGCACAAGCGTATTAACGATAAACAAATGAATCTCATCCCTCGTAACAACATCCCCAGTTGGAACTCCAACTGGCGGCACATTCTCACATGCCACTACTTCCCCTTGCACTTAGGGACTTTCATCCTTCCCTCTCGCCAACTCGGAATCACTAGGCGTGTTAGTCATATCCTCCTATAAGTAGGAGTTAAGAGCAAGCACATAAGAATTGACATACAAGGAAAGACAAAGATGTGACAATCATATGCTCCATTATACATAACACATAAACCTATGGCTCTAACTTATACTTAGATTTGTCAGAGTCATAAAACTATGCTCTAATACCAACTCTGTCATGACCCAAATTTGGGTTGCTGACCGGTATTGGATCACGCTCTTCAAACCAAAGAGCCGTGGTCCAACCAGCCTTGAACATACATAAAGCAAATCATAATCGCGGAAGCATAATCACGGAAGCATAAAACATATATGTATACATATACTTACAATATTCATATTCTAAATACTAGAGTTCATACACAAGATCCCACTAACTGTACAATGGAGTGACTACTAAGATCTCAAAATAATACCATCTGAAGACTTCGAGACCCATGAAGAAGACGACGGGGTCACGGTCGAACAGATAAACACTTCAGATGTCACATAGAAATTAAAGTTTGTCACCTGTGGAGGAGGGGGTAAGTACTTGGAAGTACTTAGCAGGAGATATTAAAACTAACCTATAATTAACTAACCAAACACATGTATTGACTCAAATCATGCATAGACAATTGATGCAAAATTAACATCTAGCACATCACAAGTAATTCAAATTAAATAATGACGAATTCATAATCATACACATAGACACGTTCCGACCCAAAAGCAACATCGCGAATGCCGAAACATGGATGGACTTCGGATAGGTCTAGATCGTGTCACTCCCTAACACAATACTGGGATACCATATCTTATGGCACTTTTCATATTAAAACTCCGCTGGCCATATCATAATCATAACATATCCAATATATTCCCAAAAATATGTGCACATGTGCCAACATCCTCGGTTGGTCACGGGTAGACCTTATTGTCCGTCATCTCACAAAATGACTCACATATATCATACGCGAATTCATAAATTACCAAACCAAATCCTCATAATCCACAAAACTCATATTTGTCAAAATCATGTATAAACCAAAAATCATCAAGCGCACACAAATCAAAGACTCACATTTATAATCCATCATATAACCACATAATCATCATATCAATACATGATAACAAATTGATAACAACCAAAGTTAGCCAACACAAAGGTTAGGGATAATATCACCCTACCTTTCACCAAAATGAACAAAAGCTCCTAAAAGTTCCCCGCTCGTTGCTTCACGTCCCTCGATGCTCGGACTCCTCAAGGCGATTAACTAAATAATAGAGACAACTCTCTTATCAAAAACATCTTCCAAATACGAAGAAAGTGGGAAATCTACACTAAAGTCCCAAATATTGGTTTTCTACCCAAAATTCTAAAATAAGCACTATAGTTCTCTAGTCTAAACCTTAAAGCATAACTCATCAACCTAAACCATCACAACTCCAACTATACCTCCTCAAACATCAATCTAGCTTGGGTGAAGGAGATTGAAAAGGAAGTGATGATGGTAGATGATATTCCAGTGGTTAGAGAATATCCGGATGTGGTTCCCGAGGATTTGCCAGGATTACCTCTAGTGAAGGAGATTGAGTTCTGTATTGAATTAGAACCCGATACTGAACCAATTTTGATTCCACTGTATCATATGGCTCCAGCTGAGATGAAAGAGCTGAGAGAGCAGTTGCATGACTTATTAGATAAAGGCTATGTCCAGCCTAGTATGTCTCTGTGGGGAGCACCAGTCCTATTTGTGAGGAAGAAGGACAGAACCTTGCGGTTGTGCATAGACTACTGAAAGTTGAATAAGATGACTATGCGAAACCAGTATCCACTTCCGAGGATAGATGATCTGTTTGATCAACTTTAGAGAGCTAAGTAGTTTTCAAAGATTGATTTGCGATCAGAGTACTATCAATTGCAAATCAGAGACTCTGATATTCCAAAGACGGCATTCAGGACTCGGTATAGACATTACGAGTTTTTGGTCTTACTATTTGGTTTGACGAATGCTCCAGCTGTATTCATAGATATGATGAACCGGGCATTCAAGCCTTTCTTGGATCAGTTTGTTGTCGTTTTCATAGACGACATTCTGGTATACTCTACAAGTTAGGAGGAGCATGAGAAGCATCTCAAGCTAGTACTACAAAAATTGCGAGAGAAGGAGCTTTATGCTAAACTCTCTAAGTGCAAGTTTTTGCTTCAGAGTGTGGCCTTCCTAGGACACATGGTGTCCAAAGATGGAGTTTTGGTGGATCACAAGAAGATTGAAGCTGTGATGAGTTGGGCTACTCTGATAAATGTGATTGAGATTTCTAGCTTTTTAGGTTTAGCCGGTTATTATAGACGGTTTGTCAAAGACTTCTCTACTTTGGCATCATCGCTAACCTGGCTAACGCAGAAGAATGCAAAATATGAATGATCAGAGAAGTACGAAGAAAGCTTCCGAGAGTTAAAGGAGTGGTTGATGTATGCGCCCGTATTAGTCCTACCTTCGGGTTTAGGTGGGTATTCAGTTTATTACGACGCGTTAAGAGTTGGATTGGGATGTGTTCTCATACAGCACAAGAATGAGATCACTTATGCTTCTAGACAATTAAAGAAGCACGAAGAGAACTATCCGGTGCATGATCTGGAATTGGTGGCAGTTATGTTCGCCTTGAAGATTTGGAGGTATTACAGTGAGAAGTTTGAGATCTTCACGGATCATAAGAGCCTCAAGTACATCTTTGAGCAACAGGATTTGAATTTAAGGCAGAGAAGGTGGATAGAGCTCTTTAAGGACTATGATTGCACCATCAACTATCATCCGGGAAGGGTGAACATGGTAGCGATGCTTTGAGCTAGAAATCGATAGTTCAGCCTAGGTTTTTGGCTGAGATGCATATGAGACCCATCTTGCGAGGGCGAGTCATGAGTTTGCAAAAGAAAGATCCGGAGGTGATCGAAATAGTAAGAAAAGTTGAACTAGGTGTGTTGCTTAAGTTTCAACTCGATGATGGTGTGTTGTATTATAGACTCCGAGTAGTTGTTCCGAATGTTGGGGATTTGAGGAAGGAGTTATTAGCTCAAGCACACCAAGCTGTTTACAGTATGCATCCAGGATCTACGAAGATGTATCATGATTTGAGAGGCAACAACTGGTGGAAAGGCATAAAGCGAGATATTGCGGTATTTGTCTAAAAGTGCTTGACCTATCAGCAGGTGAAAGCAGAACATCAGAGACCTTCGAGATTGTTGCAACCTTTGGAGATTCTGATGTAGAAGTGGGAGCGGATTACGATGGATTTGTTGGTTGGACTTCCAGCAACTTCTCGAGGATACGATAGTGTATGGGTCATTGTAGATCGATTGACTAAGTTAGTGCATTTCTTACCGATTAAGATTACCTATAATGCGAATAGGTTTGCTTAGATCTTTATCGATGAGATCATTCAGTTACATGGTGCACCAATTTCGATCGTCTCTGATCGTGGAACGCATTTCATGTTGCGATTCTGGAGGAAATTTCAGGAGGCTATGGGAACTCAATTAGATTTGAGTACGGCTTTTCATCCTCAGATGGATGGCCAATTGAGCGGGTCATTCAGATTCCGGAGGATATGATGCGAACTTGCACCATCGATTTTGGAGAAAGTTGGGATCAGTATCTGCCATTGATGGAGTTTGCGTACAACAATAGCTATCAGTCGAGCATTGAAATGGCTCCGTATGAAGCTTTGTACAGGAGAAAGTGCAGATCTCCACTATGCTAGAATGAAGTCGGTAAGAAGCAACTTTTGGGCAATGACTTGATGTAAGAGACTAATGAAAAGATTTAGTTGATTCGACAACGTTTAGAGTCAGCTCAAAGTCGGCAAAAGTCTTACGTGGATCAGAGGCGAAAAGACATTGAATTCAAAGTGGGATGGCAAGTCTTTCTCAAGGTGTCGACCATGAAGGGGACGATGAGATTTGGAAGAAGAGGGAAGCTAAGTCCATGATATGTCAGTCCGCTTGATTTTCTAGAAAGAGTCGGAGCAGTTGCGTACTAGTTGGCTTTGTCACTGTTATTATCACACATCCATCCAGTTTTCCATGTCTCCATGCATAAGCGTTATCTCCATGATTCGATACACGTGTTGGTACTGCAAGCGGTGGAGGTTAGTGGAGATTTGACGTATCAGAAGGATCCAT
>SOPF01027368.1:178512-227871 GCA_012979155.1 Hypericum perforatum
TAGGCATAACTTTATCGTGTGAACTTCGATTTGGATGATTCCAAGTCGGGTAGGTTTGTAACACGTTAGTCTACGACTATCGTGTTTTGAGTTTTATGATTTGAACCCTTTGTCTTTGAGTTACGAGCTAATTTTAGTGGGGTTCATGAATGGTAGGCTTAGTTCGTCGATTTTTGGCAGAAAAATCATAACTTCCTTATGGATTCGTTTCTCCGCAACTCTAAGTAAAAGTACTATCATAATTCTACTTAATAATGGAAGATCGGTTGTTTATAAAGCCTACCTGGCATACGCTAGAGATGGGTGGCGTGCGCCAGCTTTAGACCAGCTAAAACTCTGGCACACGCCAAGCATCACTTGGCATGACCAAAAACTCTGGCACACGCCAAGCATCACTTGGCATGTGCCAATTAAGGTGGCAGGCACTAGTTTAATAGTAGAGTTTCAGCGTATTACAATAAGAGTAAGTAGGGTTGTCGATCCATAGAGATTGAGGTGTTAGGCATACTCTAAGGTTTACATACTTACTAGGATCAGATTATGAAGTTTGTAGTTGAACTTAAGTGATCTAAAGTCTTAAACATCAAGCATCAAGAGCATAAGAACAAGCACGTAGATAGTTTATAACACAAAACAGATTATCAACAAATCAAAAGCTAAAAGCGAGCTAAGTACCTTAAACCAGCAACATAACCATAAGATAAAGATGGGTCTGAGTGTATGTGATGTGGTTCGAGTGAATCAAAGGCAACCTCAAACACACTTTCATGCAAGATAAGTCTGAATTGTTACTTAACCAAGCTTAGAAGGTTAGATATGTTCTTTCGACCCCACCAACCAACTAAAGTAAATTAAATACCAACTATAAGCTCCACTCCAAGAACAATCAGTAGGTTACCAAGGAGATTTCTCTCCTAGCAAGAGTACTAATCATCAAATCAACCTATCCATCAATTCTATCTCCTTTCGATCTCAAGTTTTGACTAGCTACTAAGGCTTGATGATCAAGCAAGTCTAAGCAATAGGATCAAGCACGTAGATAAAAACACATACATGAATATACACAACTCTCATCAATGGCTACATCAAAGGCATTATTGAACAAAACTCAAACAACTACTCACACATATTCATATAAACACAAAGCATTAATTAAAGGCAAAGAGTAAAAGGGAGGGAGACTTACCAAGACTCCAAGCTCCATCTCTTCAAGTCCACATTCTTCTACCTAAAACCAACTTTTACTTATGTGTTTTTGTCAAAAGTTCTTCTCTCTCAGTTTACAAAGCAAAACTAGCATATATACTAAGCAACTAATAGAATAGTAAACTAAATATCTAATCTAACTTATCTACTAAAACATCTAACCTAAAATATCTAAAAAGAGTCAGCCATTGTCCCCCTTTCCTTTAGAAAGCTCTAAACCGCCCTTGTCAAGTCTTGCCATTTGTTTGTCCAACACTCATCTTTACTTTTCTTCTATCCGTCTGGTCTGGCGTGTGCCAGGTCTTTGCATTTTCCCTCTTCGAGTGCATCTGGTCATCTGAGTGAATGGTCATCTGAGTAACGGATACTTGGCGTGCGCCATAGAGGCATGGCGTGCGCTAGCTTCTCGTGATAAGCACTCCTTGGCATTGCGACTTCCTTCTCGTCCATACATTCGCATGTCTGCTCGAACGTCCTCCATTTATCCTCAAATATACTCCTAAAAACAAGCAAACTTAATGAAAAATAATAAACTTAATGTAAACACACAATGAACGAAAACTAACACTAAGACAACTAAAACAAAACTAAATCGGCATAAAATACTAAGAATGATCGATTAAAAGGACACGAATAATGAGTCTTTTTGACACTCATCACACCCTCACACTTGAATCTTTGCTTGTCCCCAAGCAAAAACTCAAAATGCAAACAACATAAACCAAAATCAAATACAAACAAACAAACACAAAACAAGGTAAAGACATAGCATGAATAGATCAACACCTAATTTCCCTCAAAAACATCAACTCGCATCATAATCAAATCATAATCTAAGTAAGTTCTTCAATCCATAACACAAAGTACAACAAACTAGTAGACACCTCAATACTCAATTGTTTAAACAAGTGTTAACTCTACATAAAAGACACTAGAAGATTGACCTCACAAGGATAGACAAGTGTTTCACTCATATAATCTGTATGGTCAACTTCCTATCACTCACATACATGTCAATATACTCAAAGCATCCTATGTCCTACTCAGCATTATCTAAAAGTCGTAATGGTTGCTAATGATCGGGGGGGTCTTTTAATCGAGTTGTAATGGGGCTTAAGGTTAAGGTGAGGTATAATATGTGGATAGTGGATAAACCACCCAATCCGAGGATATGTCCCAAATATAACTAATCACTCGTCTAATCTAAACATCCTCACATATATAACATAAATAAGCACACTCCCCAAATATTCCAATTTCCTAAGACCGCGAAGCACAAGTATTGCCTAGACTACATGCCTTATTCAAATACACATTCTTTTTCATTTCTTTTTCTCTTTTTTTTCAAATAGACATAATATTCACAAACTTTACAAACTTAGCACGTTCTAGGCAAAAACTCGGCTTCTAACACAGCCATACTACCACATCCCAATAGATATAAACCAGATTAAACCCAAGCTACCGATTAAACCTAATACACGTACCAACCTATAAGTCCTCGAATCGGATGATCAAAGGTAATGAAGATGGATGATATAAGGTTCTTCCTAATCTACGATCAAGAAAAGGCTAGGCTCAAATGGTTTAAACAACGTATATAATATGGATTTTGTTTCTAAAGCTCTAGGCTCAATGTTAAAAAATGCCCCCGTCTTCTCACTAACTTCCACGCAACCTAGACTATGATAAGTACTAGTAGGATACCTTGATCAACTGACTAAGTATGCACCTCATGAAAAATATAGAGACGAATGTCTCTTCCTTCTTCTCAAATACTCACAAGGTACACTCGTCAACCCTTTAGTCTAGTCTACATAGTGAAACTACTAATCTAAACAACAGATTGCGAGATTTCTACCCAATTCCTAGGCTTTGTGCTCGAATTAAATTCCTAACTAAGAAAATGATAAAATTCTAACACAAGTTGAAAATTTTTGAGGGAGATCAAATTTTTGAAAAATTCATGCCAAGTCTAAACCTAAACAAAACAACCTAACATGCAGACATACTAAATAACCTAAAAGGAAGATTCCGAGAAGGAACCCTCCCCCACACTTGAATGACATATTGTCTTCAAGGTGTCTAAGATACTAATAAGCACCTAATCTAAAAGAAATATAAAGGTGAGATAGTTTTATCTCGATGACCTAGTGCGTTAAGAAGCATCAAGGAGATCAAACCTCGAAGAGCTCAAAATAGGAACACTTCTGTACCAAGTCACCAAAGATATGAAAAACCAATCTCAAAACAAAGATACACAAATAAACATGCAACAGAATAACTCAATAATGACTTGTTAGGTAGACTACCTTCTTTTGACCTCTTCGGCTTTAAGCCTAATAGGATCACCATCTAGTAGCGTAACACAATCATTAAATGAGTTACGAACACACAAAACTCAAAAATAGAGTCAAAATACAAGAAAATAAACAAACAAAGAAAACAAATAAAGAAAAATATAAAAGTAAAGAAATATGAGCTCCCTGTCAATCATCAGAAGCTGGAGGAGGTGGTGGTGGGAACATGAAACTGCTGCCGATGTTCTCCACCCAAGTGCACATTCATTCAGCGTACACTCGCTGCTGCTCGTAATGCTCCTTCTGGAATGCCATGTAAGCTCTCTGATCTGCATAGAACGCCTTCTGCTCCTCTCTCTGAGCTCTAAGCTCGGCCTCCATACGAGCATTGTAGTCATATTGGTAGTCCCGTCCAGTTGCATTGCTAAGTGTGTAGTCCTGCAGTTGCACACTGTATCCATGAAGCTGCTCTTCATGACTATGTAATTGCACTTGCATCGTAGCCAACTAGTCACGTAAGAAATGAATACCCGACTGTAAGTTAGGCGCCTGATAACTCGACCCTGCATCGTCATGCTGGGCCTAGTACTGATGGCTTGGGCCTACCTACTCCTGCTACTCCTCTCTCTGTACTGGCACCCTACCTAGTGCTTCAAGGCATAACTGGATTGCCTGTCTCTCATCCTAAGGCTTGTACTCGACGACTTCCTCTTCATCAATCATCATCTTCTTGATTAGCTTGTTCATGTGGAGATTCTCGATGCCGAGCGGCACTGGCTCTAAAATCATTCCACAAAAATCTACAAACTGCCTCGAAATACGGTGACATGTAATGCGAGAAATAATATGACCTAAGTAGAGATACCTAGGTTCCCTATCGCTAATGGATCTAGCAAAGTAGTCGATGATCATAGCAAAGGTGCTAAAGGGAAAATCATGGCGTAGGCAATCTATGGCATACAGCTGAGATTAGAAGACTTTATACTCTTCCCATTGACCACTAATGGTCAGAGTCATAAAGTGATAGAGGATGCCTAGATATGGTTCTGTAATCAGTGCATTAGGCACCCTCCTTGATTTGTATCTCTCAAATCCTATGATCTCGTACCATGCCCGATAGGCCTGACTAGTGGGAGAGAAGTCTAATATACCTGGTCCAGCCTTAAGGCTGAAAAGGTCGTTGAACTCAACCCCATCCATGCTAAAATCAGTGTCAAATACACGTGTAGTGAATGATCATCTATTAGCTACAATCTGCAACGTGCAATAGAACTCTAACACTAATTCTTGCCTAGTCATAATCTCTCTATTCTTGAAATACCTCCATCCTAGTTTCCTAAAAGCTGACCTCAGTTGTCTATCTACCCCTAGTTTCTGCATATCATCCCAATCAATCATAAAATGACTAAGGGCACTGAGGTGAGAATATTTTTGATACCTCTCTCCTTCCCAATCGTGAAAGATTGCGAAGGGAGCATTATAGCGTCTGCGAATGTGTGGTGGTGGAGAACCTGGTGAAGAAGGTGAAGAGTTTTTTTGGTGCTCCCTCCTATCTCTACGTGGAATCCAGCTAGATCCTTTAGCATCCGCCATTGCAAACTTCGTTTTAGACCTTGGGAAGTGTGGGTAAATGGCTTGAGAGTGTTGGGCTCATGAAATTTGGAAGTTCAAAAGGCGGGAATTTTAGGAATTTGAAAATTTATGAAGAATCTCAACTGCCCGAGAGCATTATAGTCGATTTTGCCCAAACCTGGCGTACGCCAAGTCCATTGGCGTGCACCAGCTTCCTCTTTTTGCACAACTCTGGCGTGTGCTGGTATTTTTGGCATGCACCAAAACCTCTGTATTCACAAGATATGGCATGTGCCATATGTACACTTCTAAAAAACTTAACACCTAGAATATAAACACTAAAACTAAAATAATAAACATAAGAAAAAGACTTCTAATCTAATTTTTTTGGCATTTATGTACACTGCGTTCCTGAAAAGCTTGAAAACCAGACGCATGCCATGACGAACTACCTCTTTGTGCAACTTTTTTGGCTTTAAGCCTAATAGGGTCACTACATAGTAGCACAGTATGCTCATTTGTGAGTTAGTGCTATTCTTGCTACATTTCCCGTCATGTTCCAATTTTTGGCACCTTGGACAAAATTCAAATCTCTTCATCCTCTTCTTGAAGGCACTCTTTGACGTTCCTCTAGAGTGTCTCAAGAAATTTTCTTCTCGTCTCTCAATTCTCAAGGTCTCTTGTGCTCGACGGAGAATGATGAGACAAATGTCAATCGGGATCTTCCTAGTAACTAAGACACTGACTAGACGAATATACTTAGTGCAAAACATCATGTGCTTTATTCTCTGCAGGTAAAAGAGCCTTACTTTGTTTTGAAAGGTCAAGCACTAGATGGCATATTAATCAATTGCACCTCTGCATCTCGATTAATATCGCCCCCTCAAATATAAATTTTGCATCGTTGGCCGTTGACTCGAAAGACTATCCCATCGCTATTTTTCAAATCAAGTGCTCCGAAAGGGAACACTTTAACAATTTGGTAAGGGCCACTCTACTTGGATTTGAGCTTCCCCAAAAAGAGTCTTATTCGTGAGTTATAGAGAAGAACATGCTGCCTCTCTTAAAATCTTTCTTGATGATAAGGGCATCATGTCTTCTTTTGGTCCTTTCCTTGTAAAGCCTTGAGCTTTCGAATACCAAGTCCGGCATTTCATCCAACTCTTCCAGTTGGAGGATTCTGTATTCTCCAGCCATTTTGTAATCGTAATTAAGGGTTTTAATTGCCCATAATGCACAATGCTCAAGCTCTACTAGAAGATGGCATGCTTTGCCATAAACAAGCCTATACGACGACATTCCTATAAGTGTCCTAAATGCCGTGCGATAAGCCCATAAGGCATCATCGAGCTTGTTCGACCAATCCTTCCTTACTGTTTCGACCATCTTTTCCAAGATTTTCTTGAGCTCTCGATTTGATAGCTCAACTTGTCCACTAGTTTGGGGATGATAATGTGTTGCCACTTTGTGCATCACCCCATATCTTTTAAGTAGGACTTCAAATTGCTTGTTGCAGAAATGTGACCCACCATCGCTGATTATTGCTCGTGGCACACCAAATCTCGAAAAGAGCTTCTTCAGAAATTGGATAACTACACTAGCATCATGTATTGGTGAAACCAAAGCTTCTACCAACTTTGAAATGTAGTCTACTCCTACCAAGATATACTTGTTACCATATGATGTTCGGAAAGGACCCATGAAGTCCAATTCCCAAACGTCAAAGAGCTCAATCTCTAAAATTCCAGATAATGCCATCTCATTCCTCTTTGAGATATTTCTCATTATTTGGTAGCGGTCATACTGCTCAACATAACTATGTGCATCCTTGAAGATGAAAGGCCAATAGAAACCGCATTCAAAGACTCGAGATGGAGTTATTGAAACTCCATAATGACCTGAGTAGGGAGTGTTATGGTATTGCTCTAAAATATTTGCTACTTCCCAACTAGCAATGCAACGTCAAAGAACCCCATCACTACACCACTTGAAAAGGTAAGGATCGTCCCAAACATACATCCAAACATCCCGTAAAAATTTCTTTCTTTGGAGATAACTCAGATCTGTCAGAATAATTCCTCCAACTAAAAAGTTGGCATAATCTACATACTAGGGAGCTTCTACTCTACTCATTGTCATAAAAGTTTCATTCAGAAACTCTTCTTGTATATTCCCTTCAATCTCCATCTCGTCACTTTTCTCTATTCTAGATAGATGATCAGCGACAATGTTTTCCGCTCCTTTGTTGTCCTTAATGGACAAGTCAAATTCTTGAAGTAACAAAATCCAGCGCATCAAGCGAGGTTTCGCATCTTGGTTTGAGAAAAGATTTCTCAAAGCTACATGGTCAGTATAAATTATAACTTTTGAACCAAGCAAGTATGATATGAATTTGTCACATGCGTAAACAACCGCAAGCATACTTTTTTCTGTGGTTGTATAATTGAGTTGAGCTCCTTCCAATATTCTACTAGCATAGTAGATGACATGGAGCTTTCTGTAATGCACCGTGATTTGATTGACTGGCTCCACAGTACCAACACTGCTCTTTTTAGCATGCTTTGTGCTCACTCGCACACACCCTGGGAAACTTCCCAGGAAGTCACCCATCCTGATCCTATCCTTGGCCAAACGCATTTAACCTTGGAGTTCTTTCAGGATGTGTGCCCGAAAAGAAGGTACACCTTGTTGGTATAGATAGTAACAATCAAATTACTTAAGCCTTTCACACAATTCATATACAGGGTATCACATTCATCCTTCCTTAAATATGCGACGTCCTCATTATGCTAGATACATATAGTCTCAGAATCCCTTGCTTATAGGTGTATTCGATCCCCAAATCATACCCTATAAAATGAGGTCACTCTGGTACCAAATGTAATGCCCCGTGATTTGATCGACTGGCTCCATGGTACCAACATGGCTCTTTTTAGCATGCTTTGTCCTCACTCGCATGCACCCTAGGAAACTTTCCAGGAGGTCACCCATCATGATCCTACCCTCGGCAAAATGCATTTAACCTTAGAGTTCTTTCAAGATGTGTGCCCGAAAAGAAGGTACACCTTATTGGTGTGGATAGTAACAATCAAATCACTTAAACCTTTCACACAATTCATATACGGGGTATCCCACTTTCTCTCTTTCTTCTATCCAAGCATATAACCCAAAGCTAGATCACTCGCGTCACACATTATTTTGAATGGAAGTTTCCAGTCCAGTGATGAAATCACTGGAGTTGTGATAAGAGCTTTCTTTAGAGCATCAAATACCTTAAGGCAGTGCTCATCGAAGTTAAAGGATACATCTTTAACCAATAAATTTGTTAGAGGCTTTGCGATTAGAGAGAAGTTCTTGATGAATCTTCTGTAAAATCTGGCATGACCCAAAAATGCTCTAACTCCTTTAACGATGGTTGGTGCATCCATTTTCTCTATCATTTCAGTTTTAGCTCTATCTACTTTCATACCTGCTCTAGAAATCTTGTGCCCTAGGACTATTCCTTCGTCTATCATAAAATGACACTTTTCCCAATTGAGCACAAGGTTCTTTTCCTCACATCTCTTCAATACTTTTTCTAGGTTGTCAAGACAATGATCAAATGAGTCTTCGAAAATAGAGAAGTCATCCATGAAGATTTTCATAATCTTCTCGTTCATATCCCAGAAGATAGACTCCATGCAATGCTGGGGCACAACTTAATCTAAAAGGCATTATGCGATATGCAAAAATACCAAAGGGACATGTGAAAGATGTCTTTTCTTGATCTCTGGGATATATTGCAATTTGGTTGTAACTAGAGTAACCATCCAAAAAGCAATAATAAGAATACCTCGCTATCCTCTCCAACATTTGATCAATAAATGGAAGTGGGAAATGATCTTTGCGTGTTGCATTATTTAATTTATGGTAATCGATGCATACTCTCCATCCTGTCATAGTTCTTGTCGAAATGAGCTCCCCTTCCTCATTGATCACAACTATCATTCCCCCTTTCTTGGGAACACAATGTATTGGGCTAACCCATTCACTATCCGAGATAGGATAGATAATTCCTGCTTCGAGGAGTTTAATCACTTCCTTCTTAACAACCTCTTTCATGTTATGATTAAGTCTCCTTTGTTGGTCTACTCTTGGCCTCGCTCCATCCTCCATGTGAATGTGGTGCATCACAATTTCTAGGCTTATACCCTTGATATTAGATATTTGCCAAGCAATGGCTTTAATCCATTTGTTCACAACTGTGAGCACTTTCTCTTCTTCTTCCTTAGTGAACTTATTCGATAATCGGTAATCTTCCTCTATCTATTAAGAAAGCATATCTCAGATGTGAGGGTAGCTCTTTCAGTTCTAAGGAAGGAGCTTTTACAATGGAGGATGGAGTACGATATTTCAAGTGAATTTCGAGCTCCTCAAGTAGACCTTTCTTGTCAATTTCCTCATTAACTTCTTCCACAATATCCTCCTCTTCTTTCTCTAGTTCTTTATCCTCAATTCTAGAGATGTTCTCCTTGCAGAACTCAAGGATACACTCATCTACTACATCAATTTTCATGCACATCCCTTCATCAAGAGGATGGCGCATAACACTTGTCATGTTAAACTCAACCTTCTCATCTCCAATTCTTAGCACCAATTTACCATTATGCACATCTACCAATGCATGTACAGTGTTGAGGAATGGTCTACCGTAAATCAGTGGACATTTCTTATCCTTAGAGAAATCTAGAACCACAAAGTCAACAGGAAAGATGAACTTATCAATCTTCACCAGGACATCCTCAACCATACCGAATGGTTTCTTAATTATTTGGTCTGCCAACGGGAGAAGCATAGAAGTTGGTTTAACTTCACACAAACCTAGTTTTTGAAATGTAGACAAAGGCATCAAGTTGATACTTGTGCCTAAATCACAAAGATATTTAGGAAACTCGGTTTCATCAATGAAACAGGAAATTGTAAAACTTCCCAGATCTTTTAGCTTCATCGAAAGATTCTTTGAGATTAGAGAGCTACAACTAGTTGTAAGGGTAATTGTCTCTCTATCTTTCCATTTCCTCTTCTTAGTAATGAGTTCCTTTAGAAACTTGGCATAGTATGGTACTTGATCTAGCATCTCTAGAAAAGAGACGCTGATTTGAACATTCTTCATTTTCTCCATGAAACGGATAAATTTTTCATCCATTCCAGATTTTTGCTTAACCCTCTAAGGATAAGGCAGAATGAGGATCATTAGTGGTGGTGGTACGTAAACTTCTTCTTCCTCCATAACTTCTTCTTGCGGGACCTTTTTTTTTAGAACTTCTTCCTCCATATTCTTGTTTAGACTTTCCATAACACTCTCCTTAGCTTTCTTTTTGACTTTTTGAGAAGCTAATTCTTTGCTACTTCTTAAGGTGGTTGCATTAACTTGGCCTCGAGGATTTACTTTAGTAGAACTTAGGAGAGAGCCAGATGCTCTATGTGCATTAGTCTTTGTAATTTTCCCAAGTTGTACTTCCATATTATGCATGGCAGTAGCTTACCCTTTAAGAAACTATTCTAAGTTGTTCTGCCTTGCTTCCTGGGCCGCTAATGCCTTCAAGATTTGACTTTAGTTGTTGGATGTATCTCCAGTTTGTTGGATGAACTTCTCAACCTTGTCAAATCTTTCCTCAAGTGCTACCATTCTTTCTCCCAAGAATCCACGTGGTTGAAAACCAGGTGTTTCTTGTTGTGAGACGCGTAAGGGCATCCCTTTATCAGGAACAATCGCCATACTGTCATCATTGTTTCTATCTTTCCATGAGAAGTTAGGGTGGTTTTTACAACCAGGATTGTATATAGAGGAATATGGATTGTTTACCATTCAATTTCCTCCTTGTCCTTGACCACTCACAAAGTTGACCTGCTCTGTAGATTGGCTCATCATCGCACATTGACTAATCTCGTGGCTAGAGTAGCCACAGGCTTTGCAATATTGTTGTAAAGCAATAGCAACAACTTTGTTTAGAGTTAATTTGCACAATTTTTTTGCCATCAAGACTAACTGTGCTTGAAAAGACGAGGAAGAATCAAGTTCAATAATTTCTCTTCTCTAACTCCACTCAGTTACCTCCCTTAATTCTCTAATGGGTTGTTTCTTTCTCTCATTTGTGATTATCCTATTTGTTGCTGCCAGCTCTTCTAGAATATGGTGGGCTTCATCCCTTTCCTTTCTCAGGAAGTTTCCATTGAACGCTGAATCAACGTTTCCCATAATTGTTGGCGACAGGCTAAAATAAAAAGTCTTAAGAATAGACACCTCAGACAAACCATGGTGTAGGCATTTTTGTTGTAATTCCTTAAATCTCTCCCAAGTTTCACTCAAAGACTCTCTTTCATATTGTTCAAAGTTTGTGGTCTCCTTAACGAGCTTGTTCGTCTTTGAGTAGGGGAAATATTTATCAAGGAAAGCATTCAGCAATTACTCCCGCGTGGTTATTGGAGTACCCTTTAGTTGCTTATACCATAGCTTAGCCTTATCCCTTAATGTATAAGGAAACATTCTAATCTTAACAACATCATCAGACGCTCCAGGATACTTAAAATTATCAGCTAACTCCAAAAAGTTCCATAGATGTTCATTGGGATCTTCATTAGGTAAACCATAGAACTGACCCGAAGCTTGAAGCATATGAATCACGGCTGGCTTAACTTCAAAGTGATTAGCTTCAATAGCTGGTCGTTGGATTCCAGTTTTTGCTCCTTTGTATGTTGGTCTCCCATGGTCTATTAGAGAATGTCTAGGGGCATGTACTCCAGCTCATTGACCCTCTTGCGTTTGGTCCATTCTTTTTTTTCTCGTCTCTCTATATGCAATAACCTTTCTAATTGCGTTATTTCTTGTTCAATCACCAATGGAGAAATATTTGTTGAACGGGTTAATGGCATGCAAGTAACTTGTCAAGCAAGACAAGTTACTTGGTCAAGAAGTAAACAAAAAATAATGAAAAATAAAAATGAAAATAAAAATATACTAATATATATTGATCCAAGTTCGTAAACCAAATTGAGAGTCTAAATTCCCATTCTCCAATAATGGCGCTAATTGATGGATTCGTTTCTCCATAACTCTAGGTAAAAGTACTACCATAATTCTACTGAATAATGGACGATCGGTCGTTTATAAACCCTACCTGACATATGCCAAAGATGGGTGGCGTGCGCCAGCTTTAGACGAGCTCGAAACTCTGGCACACGCCAAGCATCACTTGGCGCGACCAAAAGCTCATGAACTAATAAACCTAGCATGCGCCAACTAGGGTGGCGTGCGCCAGTTTAGCAGCAGAGTTGCAGCGAATTGTAATAAGAGTAAGTAGGGTTATCGATCCACAGAGATTGAGGTGTTAGGCTTATTCTAAGGTTTACATACTTACTAGGATTAGATTATGAAGTTTGTAGTTGAACTTAAGTGATCTAAAGTCTTAAACATCAAGCATCAAGAGCATAAGAACAAGCACATAGATAGTTTATAACATAAAACAGATTATCAACAAATCAAAAGCTAAAAGCAAGCTAAGTACCTTAAACTAGCAACATAACCATAAGATAAAGAGGGGTCTAAGTGTATGTGATGTAGTTTGAGTGAATCAAAGGTTAGATGGTTAGATATGTTCTTTCGAACCTCAACTACACTTTCATGCAAGATAAGTCAAATTGTTACTTAACCAAGCTTAGATGGTTAGATATGTTATTTTGACCCCACCAACCAACTAAACTAAATTAAATACCAACTGTAAGCTCCACTCCAAGAATAATCAATAGGTTACCAAGGAGATTTCTCTCCTAGCAAGAGTATTAATCATCAAATCAGCCTATCCATCAATTCTATCTCCTTTCGGTCTCAAGTTTTGACTAGCTACTAAAGGTTGATGATCAAGCAAGTCTAAGCAATAGGATCAAACACGTTGATAAGAACACATACATGAACATACATAACTCTCACCAGTGGCTACATCAAAGGCATTAAGGCACAAAACTCAAACAACTACTCACACATATTTATATAAACACAAAGCATTAATTAAAGACAAAGAGTAAAAAATAGGGAGACTTATCAAGACTCCAAGCTCCCCCTCTTCAAGTCTAGGTTCTTCTACCAAAAACTAACTTTTACTTATGTGTTTTTGTCAAAAGTTCTTCTCTCTCAGTTTACAAAGCAAAACTAGCATATATACTAAGCAACTAATGGAATAGTAAACTAAATATCTAATCTAACTTATCTACTAAAATATCTAACCTAAAAATATCTAAAAAGAGTCAGCCATTGTCCCCCTTTCCTTCAGAAAGCTCTAAACTGTCATTGTCAAGTCTTGCCATATGTTTGTCCAACACTCATCTTTATTTTTCTTCTGTCTGTCTGGTCTGGCATCCGCCAGCTTCTAGTGGCGTGCGCCAGGTCTTCGCGTTTTCCCTCTTCGAATGCATCTAGTCATCTGAGTGAATGGTCATCTGAGTAACGGATACTTGGCATGCACTATAGAGGCATAACATATGCCAGCTTCTCGTAATAAGCACTCCTTGGCATCGTGACTTCCTTCTCGTTCATATATTCGCATGTCTGCTTGAACGTCCTCTACTTCTCCTCAAATATGCTCCTAAAAACAAGCAAACTTAATGAAAAACAATAAACTTAATGTAAACACACAATGAACGAAAACTAATACTAAGATAACTAAAACATAACTAAATCGACCTAAAACACTAAGAACGATCAATTAAAAGGACACGAATAATGAGTGTTTTTGACACTCATCACTTCCTTATACGAACTCTGAATCTAGCGATTCCAAAATAAGAAGATTCGTAAGACCTTGATCTAGCCAGCGTACGCTAGGGAGTACAGGTCATTTTTCTAGTGTTCAGGTTGTTTTCCCAACAGACGCTGGGAAGCCAACGTATGCTGGGCCACCCGAGAAATGTCATTTTTTGGACCTTTTTACCCTCCCACTTGGTAAAACCTATATAAACCTCCTTCCAAAAATAGAAAGTCTCATCCATTTCATTCTACTCAAAATATCTAGCTTTGGAGGAGAGGAAAAGGGAGAAAAAGAAGAGAAGAGGAGAAAAGAAAGAAGATCTTGCATTTGGAGTTTGGTAAGTGAGATTTAGATTAAAGTTTATTGGAATTAGTTTAGATCTTTTGATTATGTTTAAGTTGATGTTAAGTTTGATAATTTTGGAGAACTTTTGGCTTGACCTAGGTGAAGAGCATATTGGGTTTTTGAGGTTTAGATGATGATATGAAGGGTTATGATGATCTATGTTTGAAATATTGATTTGAGAGTTTTTATGTCTATTTTGGAAAACCTGAGGTTAAACCCTTATTTAAGAGTTTATAGGGATGTTGGGGTTGGATTGATGTTTGAGGAAGTTTAGTTGGAGTTGTGATGGTTTAGGTTGATGAGTTATGCTTTGAGGTTTAGACTAGAGAACTATAGTGCTTATTTTAGAATTTTGGGTAGAAAACCAGTATTTAGGACTTTAGTGTAGATTTCCCACTTTCTTCGTATTTGGAGGATGTTTTTGATAAGAGAGTTGTCTCTATTGTTTAGTTGATCGCCTTGAGGAGTCTGAGCACTAAGGGACGTGAAGCGACAAATGGGGAACTTTTAGGAGCTTTTGCTCATTTTGGTGGAAGGTAGGGTGATATTATCCCTAACCTTTGTGTTGGCTAACTTTGGTTATTTTCAATTAGTTATTATGTATTAATATGATGATAATACAGTTATATGATAGATTATGAATGTGAATATTTGATTTGTGTGTGCTTGATGATTTTTGGTTTATGCATGGTTTTGACAAATATGAGTTTTATGGATTATGAGGATTTGGTTTGGTAATTTATGAATTCGCGTATGATATATATATGTGTCGATTTGGGAGATGGCGGACGATGAGGTCTACCCGTGACCAATCAGGGATGTTGGCACATGTGCACATGTTTTTGGGGATATATTGGATATGTTATAATTATGATATGGCTGGCAGAGTTTGAATATGAAAAGTGTTATAAGATATGGTATCCCAGTATTGTGAGAGGGAGTGACACGATGTAAACCTATCTGAAGTCCATCCATATTTTGGTATTCGTGATGCCACTTTCAAGTCAGAACATATCTATGTGTATGATTATGAATTCGTCATTATTTAATTTGAATTACTTACAATGTGCTAGATGTTAATTTCACACCAATTGTCTATGCATAATTTGAGTCAATGCATGTAATTAGTTAGTTAATTATAGATTAGTTTTAATATCTCCTACTAAGTACATCCAAGTACTTACCCCCTCCTCCATAAGTGATAAACTTTGATTTCCATTTGACACATGAAGTGTTTGTCTATTCGACCATGACCCCATCATCTTCTTCTCGGGTCTCGAAGTCTTCAGATGGTACTATTTTGTGATCTTAGTAGTCGTTCCATTGTACAGTTAGTAGGATCTTGTATATGAACTCTAGTATTTAGAATATGAATATTGTAAGTATATGTATACATATATGTTTTACGCTTTCGTAATGATTACACTTTTGTGATTATGATTTGCTTTATATATGTTCGAGGCTGGTTAGACCACGACTCTTCAGTTTGAAGAGTGTGATCCAACGTCGGTCAACAACCCGGATTTGGGTCATGATACTGGGTTAAAGTTTGGCTCCCATCTTCATACAGTAATGTAGTGGTCAGCCATCATCCAAAGACCACCAGTTAAGATGTGTTGATATTCTTCATCCGACGCAGGTCTAACAAGAAAGAAACCACGCCCTATTACTATGTTGAAGTCTGCGGGAATACCCCATAGGATCGCAAGTCTTCTCTTGAGGTAGAGATAGGAGATCCTATAATCAAGGACTTTGATTATGAGGGTTTTTCACCATGGCCTCCTCATCTCGATCTTCTCGGCTTTGGTGAGACGGATTGTGGGACAAAATTGGTCATCTTCCTCCTCGCCCTCCGAATCGCTAGAGACTAACTTTTCGGGTCAAAGGTAAATAGTTGCATTCTATTCAAGGGTAGATTGGACTCCTGGTCACCCATGGTAGCATCTTTAAAAGAGAGTTTCCTCCTCCTTTCCTCCATGGGAGACCCTGGTGTTGATTCGTGCATTTTTTACTCTACTGAACCTTCCTCACCAGTCCATACTTTCTTGCCTCCTCTCGGTGGTGTTTCTACAGCTTGAGGAGGTGGGTCAGAGCCTCCCTCGAGGGGGGCCTCCATTTCAATTTCCTTTGCTCGGAGAGAAAATGGGGATTTTGATGCAAACATGCCTACGTCCAAGCAATCCAAGCAATGAGACTCACATCAAGTGCAAGTGCCAATTGGACCAATGACGCGTGCAAGAGCAAGGAGACTTCAAGCTGAACTTAGTGGACTAATTCAAAAAGTCCAAGTATGTGCATACAAGTCCAAGGACGTGCATGAGGCCCATGCAAAGCTCATGCACATGATAGAAGCTATTTTGGAAGGCTCGTCAACTTTGCCAACCTAGGAAGCAATTCAGACGTATATTCTGACCTAATTTGGGTGTGAACTTCTACAAGCTTCTAGCATATTTAGTTAGTTTATTTTATTCTTATTTAGTTGAATAAAGAGGCCATAATCTCCTTTGTTTAGGAAGAAAGATTCGGCCAGGAATAAAGAAGCCATTCGGCCAGATTAGGCAAAGCTTGTTTAGGCGAGTTTTTGGCTTATTTAGGAGCTTATTTACTTAGGAAGTTTGAGAACTTATGAGCCTATAAGTAAAGGCTTAGGACGTGTATTTAAGATATACAACATATGAGTTCATTCTGAATAAAGTCTTTGACTTAGTGAGTTGATAACACTTCTTGTTCTTGCCTAAGCTAGTGCGACGTTTAGCTAGAACTTATTTTCACTTATCAAACGAGTTAACCACCCTCGTTTGTGGCATGATTCGACCTTGACTTGAGGTTATCAGATTGTTCGTGGCTCGGGTTGAGACTTTATTGCCGAGGTTCTTGCTGGTTCAGTTTGTGGATTAAAAATCTACTCCATTCTAAGCAACAATAGATCCCTAAACTTGTGTTTCTCCTGCCGAGATCACATCATTTCTCGCTCTACTTTCTATCTATATTTAGCTATATTTTTTTAATACAACTAATGTATCAACCTTAAATATAATTTTGAAAGACTTTAACAGCGTTAAAATTAATTCTGAACCAACCAAATACATAGAATTGCAAATTACATAATTAACTATGAAATTAAAAAATATGCATAATTCAAATTATAAATAAATTAAGGTTAATGTTACAGATTAAGATTTATTAACTTACATAATTTTTTTCAAATTATACATAAATTAAGGTTAAGGTTTATTAAGTTACATAATTTTTTTCATAATAACATAATTATATTGAATTACATATATACATAAAATTATGTAATTAACTTCGTTTTTCCAATTTATTTTCAAAATTAAATATAAATAAAATAAGAAAGCATTGAAACAATAAACTAATAAGTTTAGAATTAAATGAATAAATTACTTTGAAACTCCTCTTTAGAACGTTATTAAATTTCTCAGCCCCACCCCCTTTCTTTCCTTAATTTTTCGATTAACTTATGTGTTGACTAAGGTGGGTGATCTCGCATCGCCTAATTAACCAAAAAAATTCCTCTACTGCTACTATATAATATACTCTCAATAATCTTTTCAATTCGCGCAGTCATGTGGTAATTTTTTTTATAGGAAAAACCACGTTGCATATAGAGAATTCTAAAAATGGAAGTTAAAATTTTATTAGATACAAATAATTTATAAAATATAAAAAATATTTTATTTGAACAAAAGAGTGCAAATTGTATAGAATTTAAAAAAAATTAAAATGTTTTTCTAAAAAATAATTTTTTCTAAAAAAATAATTCCAAAAATTACAAAAAAAATGCATGGCAAAAAATTCACGCAAACAAAATTACTACATGCCACTCGGACAATTCGCCAACGTAAAAACGAGCTCGTGCTGAGAACCTTTGACACGTAATTTGCATTCGCAGTACGTGTCAGAAAAAATGCGAACACTCACTAATAATAGCATGTCATGTCAACGACGGGGATAGACTATTCTCCATGAATGGTCTAAGCATTATTCTCACCTATATTTTCTCAGGATACATGAGAGGCTGTCCAAGTGACCACCTGCCAATCAGGCAGCGAGCACCCGCTTCGTTCAAGGCGCTGTCCCCTGCTTTGTTTTTTTTTTTTTTTTTTTTCTAGATAGGCCCTACTTTCTTCTGCTAGACCCAGTCACATGATTCCACGTGGCAGTCATGAGACACCCACGTGGCATCCCCAATTATGTGCTAGAATTGTTTTGCAAGTATGAAAGGAGTCTTAGGGTAACTAGTTCGACATTATTTGGCTGATTTTGTCCGGTCTTGGTTCTTCTTGAAAAAAAGAGTCGTCGATGATTGTGCCAATAATTTGTGGTCCCAATTTTTGCGTATTTGAATTTTATTAGATTGATAAATTTAATTTTAAATCGTTCAAAATTATATAAGAGAAAAAAAATCAGTTTTACAGAGTAGTGACATGATTGATTTTTCATAACTATTCTACCGAAAATTTCTCATAAATAAGATTTAAGATTGTGGGTAAAATTACTAAAAAGTATTTACTGATTTTTGTTAAGCGATTTTATTTACTTTTTGAGGAAAATAGATCAATATTATTAAAGCTCAAGTAGAGGTTTCTGTTACATCCGATTCCATCGCTACAATGACTTCGGCGGGTGGAATAGCAAAATAATGGGCGATCTCACTAAACGGTCCTACCATCTTCGCTAATTCATGAGCCGGACCATTAGCTGAACGGCGAACAAAACTAAATTGGACTACCTCAAAGGCCTTAGCAGCTTCAAGACAGTCTTCAAAAATGATGTCGAGATCGCTTAAGTTCCTGCTCCTTGATTGAAGTGTGACTACCAGTGGTTGGCAATCTGATTCGATGATGACATGAGAAAGGGATAACTCCGCTGCAAGTTCCAGACCGAGGAGGATACCGTAACCTTCAAGGATCGTGGGATGGTTAACTGCAGGCACCGTCTTGACCACTACCTGAATGAATACTCCCAATTCGTCTCTAGCCAAAGCACTGATCTGCCCACCACCGATGTTCACGATACCAGCGTCCGTGTTTATCTTAATGAAACCGTGATGCGGGGGAGACCACTTGGAGTGTAATGTGTGCCCTGGTGCCGCGATCTTTGCAACGGCCTTAACATGATCCTCATAGAAACCAATGGCCTTGCTCATTATCCGATTAAACTCGCCCGGGTCAGGAGTATCAAAGACGTGGGTATTTCGTATCTTCCACACTCCCCACAATGCAGCTAGCAGCCTTCCACCTATGTCTCGCCCCCTTTCCGCAATGAAATCTGTCCAAGCAAGCTTAAACGTAGGGAACACTTTAAGAGCCGAGCTGATACCAGCGTTCTGAAGCAGATTTTTCATAAAAGGACACGTATCAAAGAGATGTTTGGTGGTTTCAGAATATGAGTGACATAGCGGGCATAGCATCTCCTCGATGATCTCGCACTTTTTCAAATTCTCGCGAACAGGTTTGTTATCATCCATCAGTCTCCACAGAAAATTGAGTAGCCGAGGGGAACCTTGTATTTTCCAGCATGAGTTCCATATTTTGCGCCTTACATTTGGAGGATCACCCTGATGACTTGGAAGCACCACGGAGGCGATGTCGCTGTAGTAGCTAGATTTGACGCTATAAATCCCGTCGGTAGTAAATTTCCATCTCAGTTTATCCGGCTGATTTCTAGGGTTGATTCGTATTGCTCTTATATGATCCTTATCTTCCTCGGAAAATAGCTGAAGCAGGCAGTCCTTCTTCCATGAACAAGTCACGTGGTCCCATAGTTCCGATACCTTTTGTACGTAGTCCATCCCAGGATATAGATATTTTGGATGTCCTATTGGGGAGCCCGGTAACCACTTATCCCACCATATATTTATTTCCGTTCCATTTCCTACCCTCCATTCCAATCCAGTTCTAAGGAGGGAGAGCCCCGATAGTATGCTTCGCCAGACATAGCTCGGGTTATACCCTTCTGATGCCTAGAGAAAGTCGCATCTTGGGAAGTACCTTGCCTAAAGGTCCGTGCAGTAAGAGAGGAAGGATTGCACACTAGTCTCTATGCCTGCTTCGCTAACATTGCCTTATTGAAGCTCTTTAACTTACAGAAGTCCAATCCACCCTCCTCTTTAAGTTTGCTCAACCTCTCCCAACTACGCCAGTGTAGCTTCCGTTCGCCATCATTACTGCCCTAGTAGAAATCTCCCAACTTTTTCTCAATCCTATCACATGTGTCCGCCAGGATCATAAAACTGCTCATCACATAGGTGGGAATAGCTTGGAGCACTGATTTAATAAGAATCTCCCTTCCTGGCTTTGCTTGAATCCGATCCTCCAAATTAGCGAAGATTGCCTTCTTGGAACGACCAATTACAGTAGGCAGCCCTAAGTATTTTTCCTCCTCCATTGCTAGCCTCATACCAAGAGCGGAGCATAGGCGAACACGGTCTGGCATTGGCACATTTTAGCTGAAGTGAAGGGAGCATTTCCATATATTTATCTTCTGCCCCGAAGCTCCTTCATATAGTGACAACAGCTCCATAACCTTACGTAATTCTTGCTTAGTAGCTCTCGCAAAAAGTAATGCATCATCCGTAAATAAGAGGTGTGTGATTGAGGGAGCTGTTCGGGCCACTTTAAGACTGTGGGTAAGACCAGCTTGTTCTGCATCGGAAAGAATGGTAGCGAGCCCCTCCCCGCATACAAGGAAGAGATATAGGGAGATTAGGTCGCCCTAACGGAGGCCTTTAGACGGCACAAAATATTCCTCAATGGAACCATTGACTTGAACGGCGTACCGAACTATACAAACACACCTCATAATAAGCTGCACGAACGAGGAAGGGAAACTAAGTGCTACCAACATTGATTCGAGAAAGCCCCACTCTACACGACCGTATGCTTTCATCATGTCTAATTTTAGGGCACAATATCCTTGACGCCCATCTGCTTTTTTCTTCAGGTAGTGGAAGGCTTCGAATGCTATAAAGGAGTTATCCGATATCAATCTTCCTGGAACAAATGCCCCCCTGATTCTTGTGAATAATATCTGGCATGAAAGTCTTCATTCTATTCGCGATTGCCTTCGGGACTATCTTCATAATGATGTTACACAGGCTGATTGGATGATAGTCAGTACAGGAAAAGGGATCTTTTACCTTCGGGAGCAGGACTATGGTGGTTTCGTTAATTGCACCAGGGTCAGCTTCTTCATTTAGGATAGCTAGGACTGTCTGAAGAACGTCTTTGCCTACTATAGCCCAATATTTCTGATAGAAAACTGGTGGAAGGCCGTCGAGACCTAGAGCTTTAGATGGATGCATCTGATGTAAAGCTGTAGTAACCTCGTCCTTAGAGAAAGGGGCATTCAGGGAAGTCAACATATCTGGAGTGATTCTTGGTGTCACCTTTACCGTAATAGATTCCACATGTATACTACCTGTGGAAGAAAATAAAGAAATATAGTAATTTTTAAAGATCTCCTGAATCCATACCTCCTCCTTCACTAATACTCCCTCGCTATCAACTACTCCCTCTATCCTATTTCTTTTACATCAATGTGAGGCTTTCTTGTGGAAAAAATTGGTGTTTCTATCCCCCTCCTTCAACCACGTGATCTTAGACCATTGTGCCTGCATCACTTCCTCCCTTCTAAGCACTTCCTCTTGCTCCCTAATCATCTCCTCAATTTCTTTTTTCGATTCTGTCGTAATAGGGCGAGACTGAGCATCCAAGATGTGTTTCTCCAAGTCCCGCACCTTACGGCCTATATGGCCGAACTCCTCCCTCTCCCACTTCATTAAATGCGCAGCACATGACTTACTTTTTTCACTGAACCTCGCACCCACCCTACATGAAGTCCAGGCTGACCGGATTTGGTCGGGTAAATTGTCATGTCTCATCCACATTTCTTCAAAATGGAAGCGCCGACTATGTCCACCTCTACATGTCTCCTTATGGATCCGACATAAAATGTGACTATGGTTAGATTCGATCCTGGGAAGCGCTTTACTGGATGAGGCCAGAAAACAATCCCACCAATCTTGATTGGCCATAAAACGATCCAACTTGCACTCAATGTTATCTCCTCCCTCCCTACAATTGGACCAGGTAAGCTGTAGGCCAGTTTAGGGAACATCCTTCAAATTGCAAAAGAAAACCGCCTCTGTAAAGGCATCCAACCTACTTCGAGGGACCACTTGGCCCCCCCTTTTTTCCTCCATCGACTTGATTTCATTTATGTCTCCACCACACAGCCACGGTAGAGATGATTGGTCTCTTAGTGTTCTTAGCAGGTTCCATGTATGCAGTCTATCCTCAGTGTTGGGCCAGCCATATAATCCTGTAAAATGCCAGTTTGTAATATCTTTAATTTCCTCGTCAATGTGGTGTAAGGAGTAAGATAACAACACCACTGGCACATGCCTCTTCCACAAGAGCGCTACCCCTCTGTTTCTAGATCATCCCATTCTGTTACAGGCCATGTAAATTCCATTCTCGAAACCCAGTCTCCACTTCAAAGCTTCCATTTCGTTCTCCTTCAATTTGGTCTCTGATAGAAATAGAAGCCGGGGATTGCAAGTTTTTACTAACCTGCTTAGCTCATGAACTGCCGCAAAACTCCTCAGTCCATGACAGTTCCAACACATTGCAATCATTATGTTAGGCGGGGTTGCCCTGCAACCTCCGCCTGTATAATAGAGTTACCGCCAGTGGTTGAAGCAATGAAAATTGTCTTGCTAACTTGACCACTTTCAAGTTCCTCCTGGATCTTTCTCTTACCGTCTGCTACTACATCAATCATCATGTCATCCCCGATGCTTTCCTCATGTACCTTACATTCTAGTCTTCTCCACGTCGCCTTATTCTGAAGCATCTGGTCAGACCCTCGAACTCCATCACAGGGAATCAGCCTCTCCACATGTCCTGGTGGTGGTGTATCATCACTGAGGGTTGGTAGGTTTGGTTTCAAGGTGCGGTGAAGGTAGGTGGTATGCGGGTTATTTGTAGGGGTAGTGTGGGTAGGCATCTGGTGGGAGGGAAGTGTGTTTGATGGGTTAAGGTTGAGGCCAGCAGGTTCGTGGTTGGGGTCAGGTACAGTCTTGAGTTGGGAAGGGTGGAGTAGTGAAGCTGAGGGGTGAATTTCGGTAGGGGAGTTCATGTAGGGAACATCATCCGTACAGAGAGCTGGTTGTCGTAGGGGTGGTGGTATGTAAGCATTTCCTATTTTCTGGGATGGTGGGGTTGGTTGGTTTATGGTGGATTCAGGGAGGTGGGAGGGTTTCTGGTGGCTGGGGATGTTGTCCAGTGTTCGGGTTTGTGTAGTGATTATAGGTGGAGATTGTGTAGTAGTATGGGCGGTGGTGTTTGATGTGGTGTTGAAGGTTTGAGAATCGGCTAACGAGGCTGATGATAGAACACTAATCTCCAATGAACTCTTGTTTTCCTCATTAAAAAACCTGCATGGAGTCATATTCTTGGAGAAACTCACTTGTCTTCGTGCGCTTTGCCTCGTCCTAGCTGACCACCCAACTTCGACAACTTGGCGAGGTCGAAACGGGGATGCCCTCTGCCAAATCCCGAACTTTTTCTTAGGGTCTAGCATACGGTCGTCACTTAACTCCAGTTCACAATCTTTGTCGATATGCCCCATCCGACCACATTCATAACAGAAGGCTTGGATTTTTCCAGCGTAAAGTAAACTGAGACCCTCAATCCCTCCTTGAAACGAAATCGTCTCCTACTTGGGATATCTTCACGAACATCCAGAGCTACCCGAATTCGCATATACTGGCCATGTGAGCAGTCTTTATCATCCCATTCCAGAAAGGACCCTAGCAGATTCCCAATTGCTCGTGCTGTCTCCTCATTATAACCCCCTAACGGCAAATCATATACTCGTACTTAAAAAGGGACCTTTTCCAAAATCATATTAGAGGGTTGGACGTCACCTTTGATTTCCTCCAGAACAATCACCTGTCTGTCGAAATGCCAAGGCTGATCTTGCAAAACCTTGTTCATATCTTTTCTTGATTTAAACCGAAACAAGAACCTATTTGGTGCAGTCTCTGAAGCCTCCATGTCGTGCTTTGGTTTCCATGCATTCGTCAAGAACCTATTTGGTGCAGTCTCTGAAGCCTCCATGTCGTGCTTTGGTTTCCATGCATTCGTCATCACCGACATGAAAGCTTTTGCGTTGAAAGACTTCTCCGTCCAAACTGTGCCCACCAACCATGCCGTTTCCTGTGATTCATCCGGTAACGACAGGCCGCTCATTAGGTCAACGATTTTCTCTTCTTCCACTTGAATGTCTACTCCTGACCTTGATGAACCCCCACGAACCAGTCTTTCCGCCATCATCCCCTTCCCCTTCCCCTCTCTCCCTCCAACTCCCTCCTCCATACTCACTCGAAGAAACCTAGGCGGACTCTACCCCCGACCCCTTACCTAAACTAGACTCACAGGAGATCTTTCTTACTAGTTTCCGTGTGTTCTACCTAGGTTCGCTACGGGTGTGATCTACGTGAGTTTCTGTAGGATTTGGTGTGATTTTTGGTGGAATTGCATGAGAAAACCCTAATAGTAGGGGGGTACGCTCGTAAGAACGAGAACCATGCCCTAACCCTAGGGGAACCGCAGAGATGTTCTGCGATTTTATTTACTTAGATATAGCTTATTAGTTTGATATCAATGATCTGGTATACTTCTGCATAATTTATGAATGGATTTGGGAGAAACAACACGCAGTACGATTTAATTGGCCGTATAATTATTAAATAATTTATACGATTTGACAGAGAAAAAATAGATTATTCAATAAATACTGCAAATTTTCTTATGGAAATTTACCGAGGTAATACGTATTTATTTGTACATTAATGTTTCACTTGTTATTGGTTCCGCCGCAGGCATAAGTGGACGAGGTTTTGTCGACACATTTGACATTTTAATTATATAAACTTGTTGTTAGGTACGACGTGACATTTTTCAAATTATTTGTCTCTATCTGGTCTTCGACATGGATTTTGATGTACTCGTAGCGGTCATTGATCATAATGTCTAATGTGTTACTGTTTAATTAAAAGGGATAATGTACAGATCGAAATGGGATTATCCGAGTCATAACTGGCTTAACTTTTTTAAAGAATATTTCGAGTTTAAATTTCATAGTTAAAATAACTGCATATTATAAACATAGTCAGCTATAAATAAAGTTTAGCAGACTATAACATGTGATATTTGAATAAAAAAAGAAGACAGTCGAAACACATGATCAATGTAAAACTACGTTTGGTGATAGGAGGACGTCGTTATTGGGGAAATGGGCACTATCCGTCTTGCCCAGCTACAATCGCACACTCGCGAGTGGACTTAAACAACACAACATCCACACAAGCCGGAGAAAGCAAATACACAGCGAAGAACAAAACAACAGAGGAAAGCAAGAGAGACACAATATTTAGTTACCCGGTTCAATCACTCAACAGATCTATATCCGGGGACTTCCAAGTCAAAAGAGATTTCACTATAATCCCGAGCTACAACCACTCGTTACAATGCACGCCTTACTCAAATCTCGCTCTATAACTCGGGGAGCTCTCCTACTCTAGTCACTCAATCTTGCCACTCCTCTTCAATGTCCAAGGATTGAAGACCGCTCTTAAAAAGGCTTACATTGTATATATAGAGGCACACTCAAAACTAGGGTTGGTGTGTGAGCGAGGGCAAAATTGTCAGTCGAAAACCTTCATTTCGAGCAACCCCAATGGGCGCTCGGGGCTCAGTTGTCGCTGGGCTCGTGAACTGGTTTCTTCTATGTGGGGGTTCCCAGTGAAATACTCCAGCGGCAGAGGGGAAGGCCAATGACCGCTGGCCCTTCAACTTTTTCCTTCTCTCCTTTTCTTGATCTTTGAAATATTCTGTGCAACCTCTAAGCTCCAAGCCCAATCTGATTGTTGCCCCGATTGTGCTTACAACTCTTCACTCAAACTGATCATCACCTTTGATCATCCATGCCTTGCATCATCTTCACTCCACTTTGCCACTCGAAACCTGACATACCTCAGGCTCTATATCCCAATAGTTGTAATATCAGTTCTCATCCTATACCTAAAGTCATGCTAGCTAGTTTTTTTAACAAATCTTGCTAGCTAATTGATTAG
This sequence comes from Hypericum perforatum, assembly GCA_012979155.1. Classification (NCBI taxonomy): domain Eukaryota; kingdom Viridiplantae; phylum Streptophyta; class Magnoliopsida; order Malpighiales; family Hypericaceae; genus Hypericum; species Hypericum perforatum. The sequence goes on from SOPF01027368.1 coordinate 204,882, forward strand.
GAACATGTACCATATGATTATTAAAAAATCATATCAACTAATTATTGAGATAATTAGTGATATAAACATCTTTTAAATATTACATCTCACCCGATTTTGGACTAGTTAACTCATTTTAACTGATTATACTAAAAGAATCAAATTGTGTTGTAATAAAATATGTATTATTTCAAATTTTTATATATTCATGAGTACAAGAGACTTAGAATAATTTTTTAAGACTATCCACAATAAGAGACCTGATGCCCCTAACTGACGTAGACTAATGGGGCAAAGTGCTCTCTCATGTGGGCTAACAAATGTAGTACCCCTTTGCTACACAACACTTGCACTCTCGTCTACGTGGCACATCATGGTTAGTACGCAAGACAAATTTTACCATATTTTTTAAAAATTTTAAAAATAATTTTTAGATTTGTTTTTGTAATTTTTTGTATTTTTTGTACCATTTTTTTCGAATATTGTTAATAATTTTTTAAAATTATTTGTATCCAATAATTTAATTAATATAGTTTAAATTGTGTTAATTAAAAAAATATATAATTGTATATAATTGATAAAGCTTATGTTATATATAATTGTGTAATTTCGGTTAGATTAAGGTAATTATGTAATTTATGTAAATTTGGTTTTAATTTGGAAAAAAATATGTATATAACATAAGTTTATGTATATATTTAACTTAATTAAATTATATAATTTAACAAAAAAATATGCAACTTAATGCAAAACCTAAATCCTAAATTTTATTTGAAATTCTAAACTCCAAAATACGCTCGTGCCCCCTTCTTAAAAAATTGGAGCACGCCCCCCGAGAGCGATTTTTGGGCAATTTTGCCCTAGTCGCCACTGACTCATTTTTCGTGCTGTTGTCGACTTTTGTCATAATGCCGTTGCTGGTCGCTTTCTACGTGGCTCTCTCCATTCGTCACTTCGTGATTGTCTTAAGTTGTAGCCTATCTCCAGGATTCTCAACGAGCGCTACCACCTCTTTGTTAGCCATGTTAGTTCTATACCCATCGTTTATCCTTGACATGATCATTAGGCTTCTTCCTCTCCTATCTCTCCACATCGTGTCTTCCCCTATGAGTCACCATTTCCAAGTGCCTGTTATATAGATTGCAAATGATGTTAAACTTATGGGTTAGGGTGGGGCTTCTACTCCATGAGGAAAACCTTTGGTTAGGACCTTTGCCACTACCTCTCACTTTGCCATCACCTACATGGATTGGGCTCATCCCCACTCGTGAGATTAGACGCACTCATGTAACTAGGTAGCCCTAACTATTTATGAGGGTGAATCAATGGTGAATTTAGATGATGCTATAGTAGCAAGATGCATGGATTTTAGTTGTACAATGCTTATTGGTCACCTCATCATGCCAGAAGGATCAAAATTGTGTTCTAATAGTGTGTGACGTGCCTCTCTTCTTCATACATGGGCGTTGAAAATATTAAAAATCATGTCTCTCAAGAAGGACTTTTTTGGTTTTCAGTTCTTTAATGAGACAGGCCGAGAATTGGCTTGGAAATACTCATCATGGAAGCTTCTACAAGGATACATGAATTTGTAGGTTTCAATCTCTAAATGTAATCATAAAACCTTCTCCACTTCTTTATCAAAAATTTAGATACAACTAGAAGGCTTATTTTTTCAACACGTTGAGGAGGATATTGTTTTTGGTATTGTTTTAGATGTTGGTAAAGCCCATTTTGGTTGGATTCAAAAGTATTAAATAGATTTAATAGTACATTAGTGCGAGTACTAATAAAAGTCCTAGTGAAAATTGATATGTCACGATCTCTAAAACATATAGTTGTTCTCAAAGTGGGGGAGAATTTTTTTTGAGATTATTGTCCATTATGAGGAGCTTCCTAAGTTCTATACTACTCCTTTTTGGATACGAGGATACTTTATGTTGTAGGCTTCACCTACAACCAACCCATAAAGCTAAAGTACAGGATAAATAGGCAACTTATGTGCAACTTTAAGTAGTGTAGGCCAAGCAAGCCTGGGTTAAGAAGGCTCAGACTACTTTTATAGTGTAGATAACACCTTTGGTCCATGGCTCCATAGTTGTCCTATCTTAGGCCTCTATAGAGACATATAATTCTTTTGGGCTCTTGTTGTAGAGGAGGAGGTCCCAGTTGACTTAAGTGACATTGTTCTTTATATTGTTGACATGTTACCTCAGACTTTTATTGGTCTTGAAGATGTGACTATTAATTTACATAAGGATATTTAGAAGTTTTTACACAACATATGATTATTATGAACATTGATAGAGATTAGGATATTTCGGCTTTGGCCCCTCTAACTTGGATCATCCTTACCAAATTTGGTAGGGCATAGTTGGTGATTGTAGCTTTTGTTGTTCCTTTTGCCTCAATCCTAACAGTCACTACCCCTCTAGTAGCTGTTGGGCTCATAGGATTGATGAGTGTCAAAAACACTCATTATTTGTGTACATTTCGTAGTAGGTTCTTAGTGTTTTTAGATTGTTTTAGTGAGTTCTAGTTGTCTTTGTCTAGTTGTGATTTTGAGTTATGTTTGTCATTTCTCATTGTGTTTTGTTGTTTTAGGAGCCTATTTGAGGACTAGAAAAGGATGCTCGACCAAATGCATGAAGAAATGGACAAAAAGGAGCATACAAAGGTAAGAATGACAAATCTGTAGAGCATGGCGCACGCCAATGAAGAACGGCGCACGCCATGGTTCTTAAAACTTGAAGATTGGCGTTTGCCATAGGTGCGATTGGCGCGCCAAGACAGACCTCTTCCTACTCAAATGATGATAACTTTTGCATACGACGTCCCAATGAGATGGGGTTGGTGGCATTGGAAAGAAGACATCATGGGCTACAACTTTGTCTCTAATAGGTATCTTCAAATTCGGAGTATAAGAGGTCCAAATCTCAAGAATGGTGGATGCCTTTGCAGCTGACAACGAATTTCCCTCAGCATGATTGGCGCTTGGGTTTTTGGCCTTTGGGGAGGATGGCAGACATGTATGGAGACACATTAGAGTAGTGGTTAGGATATTTGAGTTTTAAAACATTAAACTTACTTTTTACTATTTGGTTTTTGTATAACTTAGTCATTTTGGCTAAGAGAAGAAAGGGAGGGGGACAGAGAGGAGAGCCACGAAAATGTAACTCTCTCTGCCATGGACGTGAGCTTCAAGGAGGAAAAGATTCATGAACTCAATAAGCTTTTCTCTCCTTAACTCCTTCCATTGTTATTTATGCTTATGTTCATATTGTTTATGTTGTTGTTCTTTGTAAATATGTTTAAGTAGTTAATTCTGTGGGTTTGGTGCCTTGAAACTAGCATGTAATCAACTAATTTGAGGGGTTAAACATGCATAGATTTATGTTCTAGTTAATGAACTTAAGGCTTAATTATGGTTTTACTCAGATTATGATCATCATTAGTCTTAGAAACCATGCTTGATTTTGACAAGAGTCTAGTAACCAAGTAAGTTCGGTTTTAACACAACCAACTTTAGTTTTGACAAAGTCATAGCAACCATGCATCGGTTTAGACTAATTGGCTGTGATAAAATCTTTGTGAGTAACCTTGATTATGAACTTAGTTAAAACTTGAGACCGAAAGGAGATGGAACTAATGTAAAGATTAACTAGATGACTAATTGCTTAATAAAAGAGAAATCTACTTATAAGTTGTCCACTGAGTGATACTTACAGTTTGTTCTTAGCTTGGTTTGGATCTATTAGTGGGGTCGAGAGAACATCTAGTTGGTCTAAGTTTTGCTAGAGTTTAATTTAGACAAATCTAGCGCGAAAGTGTAGATTTATTGCTCATGAAACACTCGGATCATAATACAAACATAATAAACCCCCTGAGTTGTTTGATTACATAAGTTTCAATGGTACCAAACTCACTCTTGCTCAAGTTTGTTAAATCAGATTGTAGTTTTGTATTTTGAAGTTCATAGACTTTTCACTTGCTTAAATCTTTAGATTCAAATTATAGAGGTTTGTTCGAGTTACCAATCAACCAAACATCATAATATACTCCTAAACAAGTTTATAAACCAAGTACGAGGCCTAAAAACTCAATTCCCTGAGGATCGACATAACCGGACTTGCCCAGTGCTATCGCTGGTGGTATTGGCGCACGCCATACGGTATTGGCATGTGCCAGTGTGCTTGAGTGAAGAACATTGGCGCACGCCATAGAAGATTGGCGCACGCCAGAGGTGCCCTGAGTTAGGAAAATGCACGAGCGCGCGAGGCAAACTCTATTTGATACGAGTGGCGCGTGCCAGAGGTGCTATTGGCGCACGTCATAGATGGACAGGGAGCAATAAACACACGCAAATCATCAGCACGCCTTGGATCGAGTTCCGATACGTAACAAGGATTAGTCCATTTTTTGACTGGATTGCAGTGTATCTTTATGAGTGTCATACTATGCAACACATGTGACTAAGAGATGAGGTAATCGATTCAAAAGATGATAAGATTGTATAGACACCTCTAGTACTCCCATACATAGGTGAGTGAATATGGAGGCTGGTACACTCAATCTCTCAGTTGATAGTTCTTTTTGCCTAAGCAAGAGACTTGATTTGGTAATGACACTTGACTTTGTAGGCCTTGTTTGGTCTGACTAAGACACTTTGGAGGGCTCACAATTATACGCTAATTATAGTGAGGAGAAAGAGGCCTTTACGTTTCCATACAAATATATGTCACCTTTTGCCCAGGAATTCTTCTGTCAAAGGCTCTTGAGATCTGTCCAGCTGGTCTCCTTTGGTTTCTAATTTTAGCATGAACCCTAGGATTCTTGAGAGTAGGTCATCAAGCAAGGGTATTGCTAGTGCGTGCCCCCTCCCCTTTCACCTAATGCACTGTATGTTTTAGTATCGGTTTATCATTGTTATTAGTCGTTTATGTGTGTTTTCAATGTCTGAATATGTGTTATCATACATTATATCTTTTTGTGTGGTCTTTTGTTTTTCATTGTGTTTTCTTGGTTTTAGGAGCTTATATGAGAAGAAATAGAGGATGCTCGACCAAATGCATGAAGGCATGACCAAAAAGGAGCATACAAAGGCAAGAATGGCAAATTTGTAGAGCATGGTGCACCAATGAAGAATGGCGCACGCCATCTAAGCTTAAAAAATGAGCAACGTCGTTGCTCGCATACGCCAGGCCAAATCTCTTATGACTCAAATAATGATAACTTTTGCATCCGATGTCCAAATGAGACAAATGAGGTGGCATTGGAAAGATGACATCCGGGGCTACAACTTTGTCTCTAATAGGCTTTGTAAAATTCGGAGTCTAAGAGGTCCAATTCTCAAGAATGGTGGATACCTTTGTAGCTGGCGACGAATTTTCCTCAACATGGCATGCGCCAATGGCATATGGCGTGCGCCAACCCCTAACAGAGACAGAATTAGGCCATCCCACTTGCTCAATTGAATGGCAAACACTTGGGAAGCCTAGGCACTCGGGATTTAGCTTTTTGTGATGGTGGAAAACATGAATGGGAGACATTTTGGAAGGGTGGTTGAATATTAATGTTATTAATTATCAACTTTTACTATTTGGTTGTTTTGTAATAGGTAGTAAGTGTGTAAGTGTGTAAAGGAGACTTGGAGACTTTGGAACAATGTAGTGTGCAAGAGAAATGTGGCTTGGAGGTAAGGAGGCAGGAACATGAGGAGAGCTTGGATGAGGCTTGATCTTTTTTAGCTTTCTCTATCCCTCTCTTTTTTGTTCTTGTTTACTTGCCTTGTTGTTGTGTGTATATATATATATTGTTTTCTGCTGTTAATTTGTTTAAGTAATTGTTTGATGGGTGTGGTTCCTTAATGTTACCTATTTAGCCACGAATTTAGAGAGTTAAAATGATAAGGTTTATGTTTTAGTTAATGAACTTAAAGCTTATGCGAGGTTTCACCTAGATTATGATCATTATTAGCTTATAGTACAATGCATTGGTTTTGACAAGAGTCTAGTGGCCAAGTTTGGTTTGTACATGATTCTAACCAACCAACTTTGGTTTTGACAAAGTCTAGCAACCATGCATAGGTTTAGAACTAATTGGTTTTGATAAAATCTTTGTGAGTAACCTTGACTATGAACTTAGTTAATCCTTGAGAGCGAAAGGAGATATGGTTAATGGAAAGATTAGCTAGATGATTAGTTACCTTGGTGATTAATTGTCCTTTGAGTGATAATCATAGTAGGTTCTTGGTCGGATCTAGTTTGGCTAGTGGGGTTGAAAGAACATCTAGTTATTCTAAGTCTAGCTAAGAGCCTATTTAGATCAATCTAGTGCGAGAGTGTAGATTGATTGCTTATGAAACACGCGGACCATAACATGTACCTAAATACTCCCTAAATCTGATGGTTATTTATATTGTCAAGATACACCATGCCTACTCTTTCCTATTTTTACGTTACGTTTCAGTTTTATGTTTTGTTCTTGTTAGAATAATAACACCACCATATCGGTCATTCATCCTAGACCAGCTAGCTAACCAAAAGGATGGCTTAAAACTAGTTCCCTGTGGTTCGATACTCTACTTTCACTATTATTGCAATGGGTGAGTTGTTTGCTTATTTAAATTTCCCCCCTCGTCAATTGGTGCCGTTGCTGGAGAATTAGGATTTAGACATTTGAGTAGGTTAGCAAATTGGGATTAGGACATTTGTATTTTCATTATTTGTTGTTCTTTGTTTTGTGTGATTTTATCTTGTTCTTTGTGCATTTAATCTGTTAACCCACTCCTCCAAAATTCTTTCAGAATTCCTACTGCTGCTTCTGGTGCAAACATGGCACACGCCACCCCTACCCGGCGCACGCCATTATTCTTGAGACTTGAAGATTGGAGCACGCCTTTAAGGTGTGGCGCGCGCCAAGACAAACCTCTTTCGACTCAAACAATGATAACTTTTTCAGACGACATCCAAATGAGATGAGGTTGGTGGCGCTGGAAAGAAGACATCCGGGGCTACAACTCTATCTCTAATAGTCGTCTTTAGATTCGGTGTCTAAGAGGTCTAAATCTCAAGAACGGCGGACACCATTGCAGCTGCGTACAAATTCATTCAATATGGCGCACACTCAAAGCCTTTTGCGCATGCCAATTACATGCAAAACCAGCTGATCAATTGCCATCTCCTCCTCCTAAAGTTTAAACACGGAGCTCCTCATCCTTTTTTCTTTTTTCTTTTTTCTTTTAATTTTTCTTTTCTTGTTAGAAGACATGTGATGTTTTGTGATTTTTAGTTTTTGTTCTTTAGTTATATGTGTGATTGCTTGTTTGTTCTTTGTTTGCTTGTGTGATATGTTTTTGTTTATTTGTTTTAGACACCTTGAGGACAATGTGTCATTCAAGTGTGGGGGAGGGTTCTATTTAGGAATCTTCTTTTTTTAGGTTGTTTAGCGTGTTTAGGATGTTTAGTTTGCTTAGGATGTTTTGTGTATAGGTTTAAAATTGGCGTGAATTTTTCAAAAATTTGACCCCCCTCAAAAATTTTCAACTTGTGTTAGAAGATTGTCACTTTCTTAGTTATGAAGTTAATTCGAGCATAAAGCCTAGAAATTGGTAGAAACCTTACACTCAGTTGTTTAGACTAGTGGTTGGCTATGTAGATTAGACTAGAGAGTTGATGATTGAACCTTGTGAGTTTTGAGCCGAAGGAGGAGACATCCATCTCAAATTTTTTCATGAAGTGCATACTTATGTTGATTGATTGAGGTATCCCAATAGTACTTATTGTGGTCTTAGTTGTTGTGGAAGTTAGTGGGATGACGGGGCATTTCTTTGACATTTAAGCCTAGAGCCTTAGAGACAAAATCCATGATTATCACTTGCTTTTAACCATTTGAGCCTAACCTTTTCTTGATCATAGACTAGGTAACCAACTTTGAGCCTTACATGACCAGTCTTCCTTACCTTTGACTATCATATCCGAGGAATAATAGGATGAATTGTATGGGTTTAGTTGGTAGCTTAGTGAATGTGGTTTGAGCAGTTGGATTGTGGAAAATAGAGTGGCCAATGAGCAAAGCTGATTGTTTTGCGTAGAACATGCTAAGTTTGTAAAGTTTGTTTGTAGTTTGTGAATATGTTGTTATAAAAAAGAAAAAAAAAGAGAAAAACAAAGAAAAAGAAGTAAAAAAAAGAGTGATTGTTGAATAAGGCATGATTTCTTGGCAACACTTGAGCTTCGCGGTCATAGGACATTGGGTGAAATTGGGGTATGTGCTTGAAAGATACTTGGTGAGGATGTTTAGAATAGGCGAGTGATGAGTTAATTTGTGTAACATGTCCTCGGATTGGGTAGTTTTACTACTATCCATATATTTTATCTCACATTTACCTTAGTCCCATTATAACCCGATGAAAAGTCTCCCCAATCATTAACAATCATTGCAACTTTTAGATAACGCTGAGTAGGACGTAGAATGCCTTAAAATATATTGACATGTATGCGAGTGATAGGAAGTTGAGCCCACTTATCAAATGAGTGAGATAAATTTCTAAATCATCGAGAGGTTAACCTTCTAGTGTCTTGTACATAATGAATAACACTCGTTTAAACAATTAAGTGTTGAGGTGTCTACTAGTTCGTTGTGCTTTGTGTTTAGAATTGATGAACTAACTGAGTTTGTGATGATCTTTTGATGCAAGCTGAAGTTTTTGAGGGAAGTCAAGTTGCAAATTAGTCATGCCATGACTTTTCCTCGTTATGTGTTTTTCTTTTATTGTATGATGTTTGATTTGTTTGTTTTCTACATGTTGAGTTTTGCTTAAGGACAATCAAAGATTCAAGTGTGGAGGTATGATGAGTGTCAAAAACACTCATTATTTGTGTATGTTTTAGTGTTGGTTTATCATTGTTATTAGTCGTTTATGTGTGTTTTCAATGTCTAAATATGTGTTATCATACATTATATCTTTTTGTGTGGTCTTTTGTTTTCATTGTGTTTTCTTGGTTTTAGGAGCTTATATGAGAAGAAATAGAGGATGCTCGACCAAATGCATGAAGGCATGACCAAAAAGGAGCATACAAAGGCAAGAATGGCAAATCTGTAGAGCATGGCGCACGCCAATGAAGAATGGCGCACGCCATCTAAGCTTAAAAAATGAGCAACATCGTTGCTCACGTATGCCAGGCCAAACCTCTTACAACTCAAATGATGATAACTTTTGCATCCAATGTCCAAATATGACAAATGAGGTGGCGTTGGAAAGACGACATCCGGGGCTACAATTTGTCTCTAATAGGCTTTATCAAATTTGGAGTCTAAGAGGTCCAAATCTCAAGAATGGTGGATACCTTTGTAGCTGGCGATGAATTTTCCTCAACATGGCGTGCGCCAATGGCATATGGCGTGCGCCAACCCCTGACAGAGACAAAATTAGGCCAACCCACTTGTTCAATTGGATGGCAAACACTTGGGGGGCCTAGGCACTCGGGATTTAGCCTTTTGTGATGGTGGAAAACATGAATGAGAGATATTTTGGAAGGGTGGTTGAATATTAATTTTATTAATTATCAACTTTTACTATTTGGTTGTTTTGTAATAAGTAGTAAGTGTGTAAGTGTTAAAAGGAGACTTGGTGATTTTGGAACAATGTAGTGTGCAAGAGAAACGTGGCTTGGAGGCAAGGAAGCACGAACATGAGGAGAGCTTGGATGAGGCTTGATCTTTTTGAGCTTTCTCTATCCCTCTCTTTTATGTTCTTGTTTACTTGCCTTGTTGTTGTGTATATATATATATATATATATATTGTTTTCTGCTGTTAATTTGTTTAAGTAATTGTTTGATGGGTGTGGTTCCTTAATGTTACCTATTTAGCCACGAATTTAGAGAGTTAAAATGATAAGGTTTATGTTTTAGTTAATGAACTTAAAGCTTATGCGAGGTTTCACCTAGATTATGATCATTATTAGCTTCTAGTATAATGCATTGGTTTTGACAATAGTCTAGTGGCCAAGTTCGGTTTGTACATGATTCTAACCAACCAACTTTGGTTTTGACAAAGTCTAGCAACCATGCATAGGTTTAGAACTAATTGGTTTTGATAAAATCTTTGTGAGTAACCTTGACTATGAACTTAGTTAATCCTTGAGACCGAAAAGAGATAAGGTTAATAGAAAGATTAGTTAGATGATTAGTTACCTTGGTGATTAATTGTCCTTTGAGTGATGATCACAGTAGGTTCTTGGTCGGATCTAGTTTGGCTAGTGGGGTCGAAAGAACATCTAGTCATTATAAGTCTAGCTAAGAGCCTATTTAGATCAATCTAGCGCGAGAGTGTAGATTGATTGCTTATGAAACACTCAGACCATAACACATACCTAAATACTCCCTAAATCTGATAGTTATTTATGTTGTCAAGATACACCATGCCTACTCTTTCCCATTTTTACGTTATGTTTCAGTTTTATGTTTTGTTCTTGTTGGAATAATAACACCACCATATCGGTCATTCGTCCTAGACCAGCTAGCTAACCAAAAGGATGGCCTAAAACTAGTTCCCTGTGGTTCGACACTCTACTTTCACTATTATTGCAACGGGGGAGTTGTTTGCTTGCTTAAATATCCCCCCTCGCCAGAAGGTCCGACAATGGCCCAACACACCAATTTGATTCGAAAAAACCTAATGTTAACACAAGAAACTTTGTAGACTTTTCTAAATAGTTATTGCAAACTTCCTTGTAATTAAGGTTTGGAGGTAGTTGATAGGCGGTAGTTTCTAACTAAAATTTAATGTTTGGTTTCTTTAGAGTTGTATATATAGGAGTTCGACGTTCATTTAAAAATTATCCAACAATTTATGCAATTATTTACTTTCTCTAAAATTTAGCAAGTGTTAGACAAGAGATTTATTAAGATTTCCAGAAAAAACTTAAAACCACAGGACAAATTAGCAAAATGAAAATTTATTCGACTCGACCGACTTTTTTATTACCCGACTTTAGTTAATAAGTAGTGGCTCTAGTCTTTTTCGAAGGTCCTAATTTATAAATAGTATTAACAACCAGAAGTCGTATTTATTATTTAAAGAATAAATATCACTAAAATATCTGAATTTAAGAATACAGGATAATACTAATAATCTATTTTGAATTAGTTATCGATTTAGTATTCATTCGACCGAGTAGGTTTGGCCACAACTTTGGAACGAGCGATTCAGCGGTTCCAAAATTGTGAAATTTGGACATGAACCTCCTATCAAGACTATCAAACAATTCAGGAAATCAAAAGTTCCGATTGAAATAGTAGTTCCAATTTTTTCGGAAGAAAATGTAATATTTATCTCCAAAAGAATTAACATCTGACCTGGACTAATGATTTTCATTAAAGATAATGCATTAAAAGTCAAAACCATAAACAAATCTTTTAGAGAAGTTGTCATGTCTTAGTGGATGTTTGGTTTGGCTTTTGGAAATTAGTTGTTGGCTATTAGATGTTTATCAGCTGATTTTAAAGTGTTTGGTGAAGAAAAAAAATAGCTAATAACTCCCAATAGCTAACAGCTATAATTTGTAGCTGTTGTATATAATTGATAGACTTTACAGTATTAAATTACCAACATACCCTCGATTTAGATAACTAAGAATACTTGTTTAATAATATGTCTTATATTAAATATTAAATTAAGAGATATATTTTTTTAATTGACGGAAGCATAGAAATAAATAATAAATAATATATTAAATATTAAATTAAGAAAGATATTTTTTAATTGACGGAATCATAGAGATAAATAATATGTACCATATTAAATATTAAATTAATGGACAATTTTTAATTGGGAGAAACATGGAAATAAATAATATGTAATATATTAAATATTAAATTAAAAAAGACATTTGTTTTAATTGGTGGAACCATTAAGATAAATAATATGTACCATATTAAATATTAAATTAAGGGTTAATTTTATTGAATATATATTAAAGAATAAAGTTTATTAGTCAATTACCCTTATTAGTAATTTTACAACTCAACAGCAACAGCTAATGTTAATTTACCAAACACTTTTTGGAAATCGAATATCAGCTATTAGCTGATTACGACCAGCTGACCGCTGATCAGCTAACAGTCGATAGCCAACAGCTGAATTTGATCAGCCAAACCAAACAGACCCTTAGTTTCAGGTCACTGAATATACGAAGACTAGATTCAATACAAACTAAACAAAATTTGTCCGATCATTACACCAATATAATTTCATATATAAATTAAAATCATTAAATATTGGATTAATATTATTAATTATGCAATTCAATATCAGAAAAATGATATCATGATAAATGCAAATCAATATATCTTTAGTCCTCATGAGTGGAGGCAAAGCTCTTGAGGTATGGAAACTGGATGATGTGTTCGAGCTATTTCAAGGTTCATATGTAATTTATGAAGGCTCGAGAGTCAATCAATTTGAATGACAAGATAAATAGAGCATAAAAAATGAAGCAAGAAGCTAACGAATGGGGTAGCTGGCGACGGCACCTGACCCCTAATGCATTCAAGGGGTACAATAGTGATTCTCCAGCGGATGCCAAAGAACTCAAAATTTTTATCTGTGGCCTGAGGAAAATGCCTCAGCTCACATCTAGTTATCTTAGACTTATTGTGGCCTCTATATATACATTGTAACCCTCATCTTTTATGTAGTTACTGCCTTTAAAGAGTGGATCTTCATTATAAAGAGTTTAAAACTCATTTCTAGTAAAAAATGCTTCATCTACTAGCTTGGTACACCCCCAATCGTAGATCATCGATTAAATCGGGTTATCAAATTGAAAGCCATGCATTTTGTTATTACTTTGTCACTCTTATTTTACCTTCTTTGGTTTCTGATTTGTTGTCTAGGATTTTCTCATGAGCATACTCAGATAAGTTTTGATTGTAGAATTCCTAACAATCACTACCAGAGCTAAGATTCAGTGGGAGCTATGATGAAGAGCAATTGAATGTCACTCGTCAAAAAGTTTGATGGAGTGAACTATAATATTTGAAAAATACAAATTGAAGTCTACTAGTATGAGGAAGATTTGCAGCTATAACTCAGATTTTAAAAAAGCCAAACAATATGAAAGAGAAGGAATAAAAACTCCTAGATTAGAAGGCGACGAGCGTTGTCTAAGAATTTGCCCATAATGAAGTCAAAGTTGAAGAAAGAGATGTTGATGATATTGTCTAACATGTACGAGAAGCCATTCCCAACTAACAAGATCTATTTGATGCATAAATTGTTTAACTCACGTATGATGGAGGGTACTAGAGTGGCAAACCACTTGAATGAGTTTAACACTATGATATTAGCCTTGAGCTTGATGAGGATCACCTTCAAAAATGAGATATAAGTTTTTATCTTGTTAAGTTCCTTACTTGATAATTAGAGTGATACAGTCACAGTGGTGAGTGCTTGAGCGGGAATGATAATGGTGAAGTTAGACAATGTTAGGAACTTGATTATAAATAGAGATTTGTAGGTAAGAGTCCAAGTTAGCATTGAGTTCAAATTTGAATACAAGAAGTAGAAGAAGGTTTGAGTCTAAGAAGAAGAAGAAGAAGGATTTTGGTAGGTCTAAGTCTAAGTTAAGAAAGTTGAAGAAAGACATGAGCAAAGTCCAATATTATAATTATGGTAAGTACGGACACTATATAGTTAATTGCATGGCACCAAAGAGGAAAAAATCATCTACAAATGTAACAATGGAAGATTATGGAGATGCTTTGATCCTTAGTGTGTCTAATCTATTAGAAACTTAGCTTTTGGATTCAGGTTCATCATTTTACTTGTGTAGCAAGGTGGGTGTAATAAAAAATTATGTACAAAAGAAGTTTGGCAAGATTAATCTAAATAATTATGAGATTTTATGAATTATGAACATATAAGATATGCAAATCAATATTTTGAATAACTCTACACTCAAGTTAAAGAGAGTGAGGTACATTCTCGAATAGAAGAGGAATTTGCTCTCCGTAGAGCAAGTAGACAATGAAGACTGTAATGCAGTCTTCGATTACAAGTCTTGGAAGATAACTAATGGAGCTATGATGTTAGTGCAAGGATTAAAGAAAATGAGCTTGCACATAGTAATAAGCTCTCAAGAAAGCATCTATATTGTGGGAGCCTCAAACAATGTGAATTTGTTGCATAGTTATCTTGGCCACATGTAGGAGAAATAGATATGCTTTAAGGGGAAGCTATTGAGCTTGAAACTGTGGTGGTTAACTTATGTGAGTAGTGTGTATTCAAAAAGTAATAGAGAATTGACTTCTCAAGAGGTAGTATAGCTAAGAGAGACAAGACTTGAGTTGATTTTTAACAACTTCGGAGACTAACACCAATTACATCCTTGGGAGGATCGATATATTACATGACCTTCATTGATGACTCTATGAGAAAAGTTTGAGTATTTTTTTTGAAACAAAAGTTTGATACCTTCAATGCTTTCAAGAAATAGAAAATACTAATAGAGAATGAGATAAGACTTAAGGTAAAGAATTTGATGTTTGATAACTATAACGAGTACAAGCTCAAAGATTTCAAAGACTTTTATGCAAAGCAAAGATTCCGCATGAAAAATATAGTTGTAAGGACTCCTCAAAATAAAAGCATTGCAAAAAGGATATATAAAATAAGAGAGCACGGATCATGAGATTGAAGTGTAAGCTACCCAAGAAATAGAAAGTACTAGTAGAGAATAAGATGAGAATTAAGGTAAAGAATATGATGTTTGATAACTATAAGGAGTACAAGCTCAAAGATTTCAAAGACTTTTATGCAAAGCAAAGATTCTGCATGAAAAATATGGCTGTAAGGACTCCTCAAAATAAAAGCATAGCAAAAAGGATATATAAAATAAGAGAGCAAGGACCATGAGATTGAAGTGTAAGCTACCCAAGATATTTTTGGCAGATGCAATCAATAAAGCGATAATCCTAATCAATCATGGTCCATCATATTTATTGGATAATATTATCCCAAAAGACAAGGTAGGTAAAGAAATTGATCTTTCTTACATTCTTGCTTTCATTTGTGTTGTGTATGTTCTTATGGATGTAGTTGAAAGAACCAAGTAGGATGTCAAGTTCAAGAAGTGTACGTTCATTAGATATGATGGTGATGAGTTTAGATTCTAGTTTTGGGATGAGAAGAGTTACAAGATGATTAGAAGCCAAGACATTATGTTCAATAAACAAATGCTATACAAAGACTAAGAAAGTGTATCCAATGAGGCAAAAGTTTCTATTAATAAAGTGATTGCTTTTTTTTGAATAATTAACTTTATATAGGTGATGAGAGAACAAAAAGAGAAAAAAGAAAAGCTTATACAAACTTCATATTTTCAATAAGTAAATTCACTACCACATAAATTTTGAACTCGCTAACTCACAATCTGAGCAGTTAAGAATTAAAATGAAACTCTAACATATCTGTCACTTCACCTTGATCTTTTCCAATTGAGCGCGCATACAATTCATTAAAAACTTTATTTTGCAGTTAATAGAGGTCTAGCAGACTTTGATACTACTACCACATGTTCCATAAGTCACATACAAGGTAAAATAGAATGCATAACAATATAAACATCTAGAAGTCCTAATAAAGTAATTGATTTAGATATCTATAATTTAGGTCGGAGAAAGAAAACTTAAATTGGGGAAGAGGCTCATGAAGAAGATGCGAGACTAAGTTTTTCACCACCAGTGGTCTCGCAAAGGGGTCTACATGGCAATGTAAGTCCATGGATAAATAACCATTGGCGAATACCTATCTTTTCTTAATAAATGGAGAAGAACCCAAAAATTTTGTGGAAGTTTAAGAGAGTGAGCAAGTGCATAAGTGGAGGTGTACTATGGATGATGAGACAGACTTATTGAATAGCAACAGAACTTGAAAACTAGTCCAATTTCTAAGTGCAAAAATACTACAAAATAAGTGGGTGTATATAATCAAGCAAGAGGTAGTTGATAATGAGCGCCACAAGATGAGGCTAGTGGTTAAGAGTTCAAGAAACATATAACATTGATTACATAATATATTTATACTAGTGGTAAAGCTAATCACCATTCGAATGATATTAAGCATGGTGACAATTAAGAATGTCTTACTAAAGCAAATGGATGTAAAGATAGTATACCTTCATGGTGATCTTGATGGGAAGATTTACATAAAGTAATTGGAAGACGACTTGTCTAAAAGTAGTGAGAAGCCCATATACAGTAGTTGAAGAAGAGCCTCTATAGGTTAAATCAAGCCTTGAGGCAATACACAAAATTTTTGATAGATTTCAGCATGATATATTCTTCATGCACTATAAGGAGGATCATTATTATTATATGAAGATGTTTGATGATGATAATATCATTCTCTACTCTATATTGATGATATGTTAATTATGAAAATGAGTGCTCAAGAGGTAAGTGATTTGACAAAAAATAGTTATTAGAACAGTCTATTATACAGTACTTAGATGAAACAAAGCAAATGCTTAAAACAAGGATCGAGAGAGATAGGAGAGTGGAGAATATACTTTTTTAAGCTGAGTACATAGAGAAAGTGTTGAAATAGTTTAGCATATATAAAGTCATTACCATGATGAATCCTTTGTGAGCATTTCAAATTATCAAAGCAAAACATGCCTAAAAGTGAAGGAGAGAGAGATCATATAAATAGAACTCTTTATGCATTGGTGACTGGGAGCTTAATATATGCAATTATATACACAAGAGATGATATTGTACATACGCTAGAAGTACTAAGATTGATATGAATCTGCTCAGCAAGTTGTTTCAAGCTGAGCTCAATGGATTAATTCAAGAGATTTGGGCTCAAACCAATTTGTACAAGCCCGTGGATGTCCAAGAAGCCCATGCACGTAATTGGAGCTATTTTGGAAGCATAGCTTGCACTATTTTAGAATGGAGCTATTTTGGATGCATGGATCTTACTATTTCAGAAGTTTAGATTATACTTAAGCTATTTAGTAAAGTCATTCGTTTTGTTTAGAAAATTATATTCTAGCAACCTTTTGGCTTGTTTAGGACTAAGATATACGTTTTTAGACTTCTTAAATAAGTTTTATTTGTTTCTTGTTTTAGTTTTCCTATTTTAGCTAAACTTGTTCCTTTTTAAGAGCTATTTTGATTAGGAATCTTTTTGAACTTTGGAGCCTATTTAAAGAGGCATTATTAATGAGAAAAGGAGAATAATTTTGGTAGAAAAAATGTGGCTTTGCCTCCTTAGTTCTTTAGAACTATTTGAACATAGCAGAGTGATTTCATTCATTTACCTTTCGACTTATCAAGCGGACTTCCATCACCGTTTGTGGCATCTTCACCAGATCAAGGTTAGCATTTTCACTATTGCTACATGTCGAGGTTAACCAATACCAAGGTTCGGTGCAAAGGAGCAAAGCATTGGGTTGTGATTAACCACCATCCTAATATAGACAGGCCGAGTTGAGTGAGTTCCCTCACAGGATTCATATTATTTAGTATCAGAGCTATGACTTGTTGCTTTAGGTTAATCTATCCTTTAGTTTACGTTTTTAGTTTGTTACTTTTGTATTCTGAGTGAAAAAAAGAAAGCATGAAAAAAAATAAAAAAGAGAAAAAAAAGAAACAAAAATAGAGAGGAAACAGAAAACAAAAGAGGAAATGAAAAGAGAGAAAAGAAAGAAAAGAGAGAAAAAAACTAAGCAAAATAGGAAAAGAAGAAGCAAGACTAAACAGGAAGCGCAAGACCAAAGTGGAAGCAAAACAAAATAGGAAGTGTGCAACTAAAGTAGAAGCAAAAAGAAAAAGAGGAAAGGCAAGACTAAGAGGAAGTGGACGGACAGAAAAAACAAGAAAGAAAAGAGGAAGCAAGGCCAAAAGAGTAAAAGGAAGAGGACAACGTGCAACACAAGAAAACAATGAACCAATGCAAGATACAATGAACCACATTTTGATAGTGATCTGTGTAGGCCAAGTTAAGCCTTACTAGCTTAGTAAGAACTTGCAAGAGTATCAGGAAGGGAAAAAGGCAAGAGTGGTGAGCACATTAGAGTAGGAAAAAGCTAAATAATTGAGTCAAATACGAGTGAACTTGAGTGAAATATTCAACTGAGAGCAAACACGTAAGGGAGTGAATTTGTGAGGTCCGTATATTTTTAACTAACTCATTTTTTTCTTGCAGTAAGATGTCTCACGAAAATGAAAGAGAAAGCGAAGGAACTTTGGCCAATGTTGATCTTAAGGTGTTTATGGAGGCCTTGACAGGAAAGTTCCAACACATGATACGAGCAAAGATTGAGCCATTGCACTAATACATAGATGCAATGAAGAATTCTCGCAGTAGCCAACAACCATGAGGTGAATTTCATGCACAAAGAAAGGAAAGTGGAGATGAATTTGATCAAGAGTAGGATGTAGGCTCTACAAGGAGTCTTAGGAGGTTGAGGATTGATTGCTAACCTAGAGAGGCAAGGCGAAGAGGAGATGATAATTTGGGGAGTATCAAACTAAAAATACCTTCCTTTGTAGGTCGTTCTAATCCGAAGGCATATCTTGAATAGGAAAAGAAGATTGATTTCGTGTTTGATTGCCACAATTGCTCTGAGGCAAAGAAGGTAAAGCTAGTTGTGACTGAGTTTATTGATTATGCTATAACTTGGTGGGATCAACTTATCACAAACAGGAGAAGTAATGGAGAGTATGCTATAGCTACATGGGAGGAGATGAAAGTAGTAATAAGGAAACACTTTGTTAGCTATACAAGAAGCTATCGTTAGCTATACAAGAAGCTACGAGGGATAAGATAAGGAAGTCAAAGCGTGAATTGCGATCAACCACCATCCTGAAGTAGACGGTCCGAGTTGAGTGAGTTCCTCACATAATTCATATCAAAGTTAATTTATGAGCAACCTAAGAGATCAATATTAGATTATGGTGAAGTGGATCCTAAGACACTTACAAGATGTTAAGGACAAGGCTCTTTACTTTAAGGATAAAGATGTGAGTTTAGCAGGTTTTGTTTATGCAAATTAGGAATTGAATGCCCATGATGGATTTAATAGCACAATGGGCATTATTATGTTCACACTTAGAGGTAACATGATATCTTAGTCATCTATGTTACAAAAGAATGTTTATTTGTTTACCATGGAAACAGAGTATGTAGGTACGATCGAAGCTAGAAAAGAGATAATATGGTTACAAAACTTCTTTACAAACTCGAGAAAGGAGCAAATGGAACTCAATTTTTTATGCACGGATAAATTACATATTTTAAAGTGCCACTACATTTGATTATTTATTAAGGAGACGATCTTGAAACTTGAGAAGATTAATAAAAAAATTGAATTCCATGGTTATATTTACCAAAGTGGTGACCTTGGAGAAGGTGAGACTCAACATGACCTTGACTGACCTTGTTGAATTACGAGAGGAGGTCAACATACCAGCCACCCAAGTAAGAAAGAGGAATAAAACTGAGTGGTGGATGTTCATGTAACAAAGAGTAAGCGATTAGGCCATTTTCTAGGTGAGAAATTGTTGAAGTATGGAACCTATGCGATATATTTGAGATGTTTTGAGGTTTATATATAGCTTAGAGATTCTTGGAATCAAGCAATTTGAAACACAAGGCAAATAAAGGAAGAAAAATAAAGTAAGAATTCGACAAACGTGGTGGCCCAAATGCGCTAGACGGCTGGCAGTTGCCAGGCCTTGAACTCGCTAGACCTCTTGCGCATGCAAGGTGCAAGGTGTATAATAACAATTCTCTAGTAAACGCTAAAAAACTCAGGATTTCCAGTTGAGGTGTGATGAAAATGCCTCCGCTCGCCTCCAGTTGATCTACAACATGTTGTTGTCTCTATATATACGCTGTAACCTTTATCTTTTGTGTAGTTGTTACCTCCATAGAGTAGATCTTCATTGTAAAGATTTTAGAACTCAAATATAGTGAAAAACACTTCCTCTCTTTGTATGATACCTCTTCAGGCGTATACCATCGATCGGATCAAGTTACTAAATCACGTGTCTCGCTTTTTGTTATTATTTTGTCGTCCTCGTTTTAGTTTCCTTGTGATTTACTGTCTAGGATTAGCTCGTAAAAATACTCGCAAATATTTTGGTTGTCGGAGACTTAACAATGTTTCCAAACCCGATCGAACGATTCCATTCAAACCGTAAGACCTATTTCTGATGCCAAAATTTTGTTTCGTGTGGCCAAATTATGTATTAAATAAAACATCTTGGGATGGGTGAGAACAGAGTGGTGTCTGGTGGGAAAGAGGAGAAAGGCGAAACTGAGCTTTGATCGTGCAGAGACTATGGAATGCCAGCTTTATACAGAGATTAAAAAATGTCAATGCGTTACTGTCATGTACGAAAAGTTGACAACAAATTAAAGTTTGTCACGGTGGCTTGTACATCGTTTGTCCAATTGGTGACAAACTATATAAATGAGCTAGTACCTAGTAGTTGACCTCTATACCTTTTCATAGTAAAGTAATCTTATTATCATACAAATGCATGGAAAAGTGCACTTTAGTACTTTATGATAATTTGACATACAACTTAATACTAAATTGCAATTTTCTGTATTTATATTAAAAGCAAAGTACAATTCAAATTTTAGGTTCAAACATTTATTAACAAGATGAGCTCTTTTCCAACTAGTAATGTTCAACACCTCTTCGGGTAAAGTGTGTTGGGTACAACTTTATATGAATTTGTTAATATGTTGTGATACGATATTTGTGTGAACAATAAAGAGTCAAATATTCAGTTCACATTGATACCATATTAAATATTTTATATTTATTTCAAAATCTTAAGGTGAATTTTCAAATGAGCCTAAAACAAATGCAATTATTACACAAATATCCCAGATTTACAAAAACAAGCAAAAAGCCAAAAAGCTAGCTTTAGAAGCCTAGCATGTTAAAAGAGAGAGAAACTATCCAGGGACTCATTCTACAAACAAAATTAATTTATGTTACCCAAAATCAAATATTCATGAGCTCCATAAAAAGTTGAATGAATTAAACACGCCTAGTTGCACCTGAAAACAAATGCAATTATTACTTTAGTAATTTTAAGAATATTGTAGAACCTCCCTTTGTAAGTTGTTTGGTTCGGTACCAATTTATAAATTTTTCTACATAGAAGATTCCTTTGAGATACACGTAGATAGCCGGTGATTAAATATATAATTAAAATGAGATTGTTATCTTATTACACCTCTGAGTCAATGTGAAAATGCTAGAGTAATTAATAAATCGAGAAATGACCAATCTACTGTTATTTATTAAGAAGGTTTTGGATCTTTTAGATCTTCGTTATCCCACTTGCCAATGCTAAGTATGACTCTTGAAATGTTATTTAATTGCAGCTCTTTCTCAAGTATTCGCCTTTGAAAATTACTATCTTTGTTAGAAACGTTGAAATGTACTTTGACTTTTTCTTACTGACCGTGATTTTATATTGACTACTAACATTATATTTAACAAATTATGAAAGAAAAAAGAAGCTAACAGTTTGTAATTCGACAGCACTGGTTTCAAAAAGGTATTTGTTTTTAACTAATATGGCTTCAATCGCATTTTGCTCAAATTTTGCTGCTAGCCTATAACCCTACAAAAATGATTAATCTACGGAACATATACATATATAACAAGAATAAATTAGGATCACTGAATATTACGAAACAAGAAATTTTCGAACACTTATGGAATTTTCGTGGAAAAAAAAAACCTATATTCCTTTATCATAAAATGTAATAAGTTGATCAATAAGAACAGAGTATTTTACATCTGACGTTATATTCATTTTGGTCATAAAAAACAATTTTTTTAGGTATACGATATATTAACATCTCTATTAACGTCCGAATGAGCCTCAAGTTTGGATAAAAAAAAATCCAATTTCAGATTTATCTAATTATAGTGTATTTGCATATATAATACTCAATTCTTTTGTGGTAAACTGAGATATTTATTTCTTGCTGCTTTTTTTGAATATATATTTACGAGTTCTTGTCAGATACATGCAATTTAGCTTTTTTTTTTTGAATTGTTTCGATTGTCTCCATGCATTGCACGAGTATCTATCAAGTATTTATCAAGATTGATGGAAGCATTTGGGTTCGATCCACGTTACGTACTCAATGTTTTTTTTTATTTAAATTCAATATATGATCCGATCATTTTTCAAATAGTAGTTTCTTTAATAATATTTTTACGTATGTGAGAATTGAACAGTATTTCTCAACTGAATTCAAATCTTTGTCTACGTAACACAAAATTTTGACACTTAATTCAACGATTAACTCTGGGTATTTTAGATATTTTTGTGTGTGAAGGGTATCCATTAAAATTAATGCTCAACTGATTAACCTAATAGAGACAAGTTGGATCGAAGTCCATGTCGGTTTCTCTCCCCCCCTACGTCTGTCTCACAAAGTTGCAGTACTCTTGGCCTTTTGGTCTCCACGATTGGGGATGATCGAAAGTCAATTATCCATAGAAATGCAAAAAACAGGGACTAATATCGAAGAAATTTGTAGGTGACGTCTTGAAGATTCGCAACTCAGGTAAATAGTACAGCTATAGCTTGATACAGTTGGTGATTAGTGACATCAGTCATTCGCTCTGTTCGACAATTAACAGCTAATCTAATCACCTACCTACAATATGCTACATACTGTTTCTCGGGTTCACCGGATTCTCGTCATTTTTTACTTTTAGCTTCTATTTTCACCCCCTTCTCTTTCCATACATGTTCAACGACGATTCAATCGATATACAAGTTTAATTCAATAAATTAGGTAATGTTTTTATGTTTACTGACAAGAAAATTAACAAGAACGTAAAACAAAATAAAGAGATTACATGTTTGGCAAAGTGGCAAAGTGTCGACGTCCACATGAAAACATTTTATTATTATTATTATTATTATTATTATTATTATTATTATTATTATT
>SOPF01027368.1:227881-238092 GCA_012979155.1 Hypericum perforatum
TTATTATTATTATTATTATTATTATTATTATTATTATTATTATTATTATTATTATTATTATTATTATTATTACTAATTCGCCTCAAGTTAATACATCCAGTCTACAAGTCACACATAAATCTAAAATAAAATTCTTATATAATATGAATGATAGACTATAAACATTTTTACAATAACAAATATAATATTATTGAGAGAAATATTTTCCTAAATAAAAACTAACAGCGTTTTGTCTCCGAAAACTGTTTGTTTTACAAAATCAAAACAATCATTTGGTTAAGACCAATTTCATTAAAGGTTGTTATTGGAACTATCCGATAATCTAATGGGTGCGCAATATATCTATTAATTTCAGTTTCCCGTTTGACCATTTCAGCGAAAATATTACACTGCATATGTTGTATATATTTTGGTGATTAATAATTCTTACTTCAATAACTAATCTTTGTTGTTTCACGGATCTAAAGAATGTGTTAAAAAGTTAAAATTGTTGACGTGAGAGCAGATTAATGGAATAGGCCGTAACTTGTGCCTACTCCACCTACCTATTTAGTCTTACTCGGCCTATATTTGAGGAATCCTAGGGGAAAATCGAAATAACATATATTTTTGTGTAGTATTAGAAACAACAGATAATTTTACCATTTCGACATTATAGTTTGATAGTTTCACCAAAAGAGCAGAGTAGGGCAATAGGACTAGCAAATACAGGTTGCAGCCTACACAGGTCTGGTCTTTCGCATTATCAATACGCTTGCGATAGAAGAAAAGCATCCGTTATGTTAGAAAATCTTGAAACCGTTTTTACTTTTATTGTTCGTCTATGTCAGTTCGTAATTTCTAGTTTTAAATTTTTTTTATAACAAACATGTGAGACTCGGAAATTTAATTGGTCGGCTTGCGTCGTGCCGAAACAATCGCATTGGATATGCGATATTAAGTGTTTGAGTTTGTGAATGAATGTCGTTGGAGTTTGATTTCGGCGAGTGCAATGCCTTAGAGAAATTTTCGGAATTGTGAAGTGTTGCTTGGTTCGGACAGATTTGACCTACTTGCGGTTAAATGGCCGTAACTTTCTCGTCGTGAGTCTGAATCGAGAAATTCCAACGGATTTGGAAACTAGACATCTTAAGGAACAGATTGGTTAAATTTCATATTGGTCAAAAATTGAAAGGAGGTCGTCATGTAAGCTGCTTGTGCCTGGTCTGCTGTGATTGGACCAAAAGTTCTTGTCTTCTTCCTTGATATTTTGAAGAGGTGGCTTGATTCTAATTGGACCACACTTGCCTCCACTTGAAGTCATCTCTGGGAATTCCTTTAAGGGTCAGAAAGCTCAGCTCCTTGGTCACTTTACGAAATTATTCAGAGACAAATAGAGAGAGAGAAGTGGAAGGGTTGAAGGAGAGAGAAGTGAAGCAGCTCAGTGAAGATCTAATCGGTAAGGCTATTTCCGTTCAGAATTCGGTTTAAAACCTCCAAAGTGGGTTGTAGAGGACTTCCTAAGGTTTCTTTTGGTATATCATACATGGGTTTTGGATCAGGGAATCGTCGGGAAAATTGTTTTGAATCCAGTCGTTGCTGTTGAAGTACACAGCTGAGCGACGTGAGGAAGATTGAGTTGGTAAGCATACTTAGGCTTCGAGTTGGGCTACGAAAATTTGATAGATTGTAGAGGACCTCTTGGGGTTTCCAGAATGGTATCTTATGTGTGTTTTGGTTGAAGGGTTTGGGTTGTGCGTCTTGTTGAAGTTCGGAACAGTGGGCTGAGTTCAGTTTGAAGGTGTTGAAGCTGAAGGCTTGGTAAGTGGTTTGTTTATAAGATTCAGTTGTTGTGCAAGTTCTGAGTTTTTGAGGACATGTTTGTGAAGTCTTGTGAAGTGTGGTTTGAAGTGGTTGTGGTCGGAATTTGAGTTATATGTGATATCGTTGAGGATGGAGTGGTTGAACGGTTCTTGTACCGTTGCTCTGTTGTTTTGAGTGTTGGCAGCGTTCCGATTGCGGAAGGGTTGAGGCTAACCTCGTTTTGGTAACTTGGGTTTATGAACAGAATCTCCGCAAAGTTTGTGGGTGAAGGAGAATCGGATTGAAGGTTGAGTGTGGAAGGCTTCAGGTTAGAATCTACGATCGTTGGATCTTGTCGTGTAAGCGGATAGTTCATGATATGTTGGTTGTGCGTTGAGTATGCATGTTTCAGAATTTGATTGATGCGCGTCTCATGCATATATGGTTAATTGTGATATGAGAATGTGCATATGTGATTGTGTGAGAGTATGTGATCGATCGTGATGGATGGGAGATTGTGAATGGTTTTGAGCCAATTTGGTAAGTTTGACATGTCCATGTGCGATGGATGTGATTATGGACCATTGGGTCGATTGTGTGTTACGATATGTGTTTCGTTGTGAGAAGTGAACAGGCTTTCCCATACTAACGGGGGATGTTAGTCTATGAGCTCATAGGTCGGGGATATCGCTAGTTTACGTAAGTAAGCTAGTCTTTATGTTTGTGTGGACGGAGATTTGTATTGGCCATTTGGATATCCCCTAGCAGTCAGAGGAAGGGGCTTTTCAAAACCTGTTCACGGCTCACTGTGGCTTCGTGCCTTATGTGTTTATAATTTGCGATTTCGTTATTGTAACGCATATCATCGTCATGCATTTCCGAGCATAAGTTGCATCGAGCATGGTTAAGTTCTGTGGCACGCATATGTCAACCATAACCCACATATTATGACCTATCCTCTTACTAAGTGTTTTCCCCGACACTTACCCCCTTACTAAATCTATCTCAAGTTCCGACGTGCCATAGTAGCGTTGATTCTGGAGTCCGTCGTTCGAGCCCATCTCTTTGTTTCGAGGACCACACTTTTGAGGTCTCCAGACTTGTGCCATCGTGTACATTCGTTTAGTCGCTCCGTAGTGGTTAGACTTTGTCTATGTTTGATCGTGGATTGTCCCTTTGGAGATGCTTGTGCATATGTACGATGTTTATGATATGATTTTCGTATGTTAGTTTCCGATGCTTGGTTTGAGGTTTACGATGATGGTTTTATCCATCTTTGCTTCTGCATGTTTATATGATGTGAGTTTTTCATGGATCGAATGTGATTGTGAGGCTTGCTAGGTTGCACGTTTGCGATATAAATGTTGGTCGTATGGTCTAGCGCCGGTCACCGACCTTAGCGCGGGTCGTGACAAAGTTGGTATCAGAGCTTAAGCTTGATGCGTTTGTTTGGTTCATTGTCGAACGTGTTTTGTTGTACCATACAGAGCATAGGATCTGTCGTGTCGTTGTCTTTGGTTGGTTAAGCCTTTCATTTGGCCTCTTAGCAATAACTTGTTCTATAGGGAGGATATGCCTATGACACATAAGAGAGTTAATGCTACGATGAGGGAGCATGGTGAAAGCTCCGAAGGGCATAGGGATGAGACTACTGTGGAGCCTACACCCGTGGTTGAGCAGACTACTACTGTCAAGGCTACGACTGTTGAGAGGGATCAGTCGGGTGGTGGTACTTCGGCATGGAGAAAGCACAGTGGGGATGCGGTGGATAGGGTAATGATGGCGATGGAAAAGTTTATCGCGACGCAACAAAGTGCGGTGGAGAAGAAATCTGCGATGACTCCGAGAGATGATTCGTTGGCTGAATTTCTGAGGTTAGAGCCACCCACTTTCTCTGGTGGTCGGGATGATCCTCATGTGTTTCTTGACGAGATGGAAAAACGGTGGAAGATCCTCGATTGCGATAGTAAGAGGATGGTGGAACTAGCAGCGTTCAAGTTGACCGGTGAGGCGGGAGTGTGGTTCCAAACTGTGAAGTCGACCGGGTGGACTTGGGATCGGTTTAACACTTCGTTGTTGGATCGCTTCCTTCCGGAAAGTCTGCAAGATGCTCGTGGGTTTGAGTTCGAGAGATTGACAAAGACACTGGAGATGACAGTAGCAGCGTACGAGCAGAGGTTTGGTTATCTTTCTCGTTACGCCGAGCATCTAATTCCTATGGAGGAGAAGAAGGTGAAGCGGTTTATTCGTGGGTTGGATGACGCTATGTTCAAAGTCATGTATCCGCGTGGCTTTCAGTCTTATTCAGCAGCCGTGGATTGTGCGAGGACTTTGGAAATGCGAGATAACGATCGAGTTGCAGCGCAAAGGCAGGCTAAGGTGCAGCGATTTGATAGGCCACCACAATATGGTTCGAGTTTTGGACAACAGCAGCAAAGACCGAGCTTTTCATCCAATTTCTCGAGAGGTGGCGGAAAATTTGGAAGAGGATTCGGGAGAGGAAATGGTTCTCGCGGTCAGTCGGGAGGTCGAGACCAATCGGGTAGCCAAGCGCAATCGGAGGGAAATTGTTCGCGATGTAGGAAGTACCATCCTGGGAGACCATGTTATCGGCAATCGGGAGCTTGTTTCGGATGCGGTAAGTTTGGGCATCAAGTCAAGGATTGTCGCGTGGCTAAGGCAAGAGAATATGCGCAACTTACGAGCTTGTCCGGTCAGCCGCAAGAGCAGTATCGGGGTTCGGTTAGTCAGAGTCAACAAGGAGAGAATTCGGGCTTTCGGGGAAAGGAGCCGATGGAGCAAAACAAGGGTGGTCCCGCTCGTGTGTATGCGCTTACGAGGAGAGATGCTACGGCATCTAAGAATGTGGTTACAGGTACACTTCCTATAGGCTTGTCAAGTGCTCGAGTCTTATTCGATTCGGGGTCAACACACTCGTTTGCGTCACCCCAATTTGCGAGATTTTTTGATAGTCCTCTTATGTCGTTAGATGTGCCGTTAGACGTTTGCACTCCTTCGGGTCATGTCATTCACGTGTATTTATTACTTGCATCATGTGTGATTATTGTGGACGGCCACGAGATGTTGGCCGATTTGCATGTGTTAGACATGGAGGATTTCGATATGATTTTGGGGATGGATTGGCTTTCGGGTTATCATGCGATGGTGGATTGTTTCGGAAAGGTTGTGAGGTTTAAGCCAGAGGGTGAGTCGGAGTTTATGTTTCGGGGCGAGGCGATCATGATTCCACCAAGACTCATTTCTTGTCTTAAGGCTTCCAGGGCATTACGGAAGGGTTGTGTCAGTTATTTGGCTATCGTTAAGGAAGTTGACGTGGAAAGGATTTCTGTCGATGATATCTCTATTGTGAGAGAGTTTTCGGATGTCTTTCCGGATGAGTTGCTGGGTTTGCCTCTCGAGAGGGAGATTGAGTTTTGTATTGAGCTGAAGTCGGGGACTGAGCCGATTTCGATACCGCCGTATATTATGGCACATGCCGAGTTAAAAGAGTTAAAGATTCAGTTACAAGATTTATTGGATAAAGAGTACATTCAACCGAGTGTTTCACTGTGGGGTGCTCCGGTCTTGTTTGTTCGGAAGAAGGATGGGAGTTTGCGACTCTGCATTGATTATCGTCAACTGAATAAGGTAACGATCCGCAACCAGTATCCTCTTCCACGTATCGATGACTTGTTTGATCAGTTGCGAGACACAAAGTGGTTTTCGAAGATTGACCTAAGGTCGGGGTATCATCAGTTGAGAATTTGCAAGGAAGATGTGACCAAGATAGCGTTTAGGACTCGGTATGGACATTACGAGTTTTTAGTCATGCCATTTGGTCTTACGATTGCTCCTGCCTACTTTATGGGTTTGATGAATTGGGTGTTTAAGCCGTTCTTGGATCAGTTTGTGGTAGTCTTCATCGACGACATATTGGTTTATTCGCGGACCGAGGAAGAACACGAGAGACATCTACGATTGGTTTTGAAGATGTTGTTGGATAACGAGTTGTATGCCAAGCTTTCTAAGTGCAAGTTTTGGCTACAAAGTGTGGCATTCTTAGGACATGTAATTTCGAGGGATGGGGTGTCAGTTGATCCGAAGAAGATCGAGGCCGTAGTGAATTGGCCGATTCCTACAAATGTTTCGGAGGTGCGAAGTTTTCTCGGATTGGCCGGATATTATCGAAGGTTCGTAAAAGACTTTTCTACTTTGGTTATTCTGTTGACGCGATTGACCCAAAAGAATATGAAGTACGAGTGGACGGAGGATTGCGAGAGAAGTTTTCGGGAGTTGAAGTCTTTGTTGACGAACGCTCCGATTTTGGTTTTACCGTCGGCGAGTGGGAAGTACTCGGTTTATTGCGATGCCTCTAGGATGGGCATGAGATGTGTGTTGATGCAAGAGAAGAATGTGATTGCGTATGCCTCCCGACAGTTGAAGAAGCACGAGCACAATTATCCAGTGCACGATTTGGAAATGGGTGCAGTAGTGTTTGCGCTAAAGATTTGGCGACACTACTTATACGGTGAGAAGTTTGATGTTTTTACGGACCACAAAAGTTTGAAGTATATTTTCGATCAGAAGGATCTGAATATGCGACAGCGGAGATGGATGGAGTTTTTGAAGGATTACGATTGCACGATCAACTACCATCCGGGAAAAGCTAACGTCGTGGCTGACGCTTTGAGTCAGAAGTCAGCGGGTAGTTTGGCGCATATGGCAATTGCGCGAAGACCTTTGATTTCGAGCCTTCATGAGATGTTTGATCAAGGTTTAGAGTTGACGACGATGCTCGAAGGAAATGAGCCTATGTGGTTGGGTGAGTTGCATTTGCAACCAACTATACGTGGTCGCATCGTAGAACTTCAACGAGAAGATCCTGAGTTGACGAAGATGATGGAAAAGGTCGAGGAAGGTAAATTGCCGAAATTCCATCTTAGTTCAAATGGTGTGTTATACTTCGGTACACGATTGGTCGTACCTAGTATCGGGGATGTGAGGAAGGACGTTATGGCTCAGGCACACGGAACTGTTTATAGTATGCATCTGGGTTCGACGAAGATGTATCACGATATCAAGGGTCAGTATTGGTGGAATGGTATGAAAAGGGATATCGGAGATTTTGTCGCTAGATGTTTGACGTGTCAACAAGTTAAAGCCGAGCACCAACGACCTTCGGGTTTGTTGCAACCGTTGGATATTCCGCAGTGAAAGTGGGAGCGAATTACGATGGATCTATTGGTGGGTCTTCTGACTTCGCCGAAGGGGTTTGATTCAGTCTGGGTTGTCGTAGACAGATTGATGAAGTCAGCGCACTTCCTACCGATCAAGAGTACGTATGATTCTACGAAGTTTGCTCAGTTGTTTATTGATCATATCGTGCGATTGCATGGGGTTCCAATTTCGAATTTCGATAGTCTCCGATCGAGGGACACATTTCACGTCTCGGTTTTGGAAGAAATTCCAAGATGCCATGGGTACGCGTTTGGATTTGAGCACAGCGTTTCATCCGCAGACAGATGGACAGTCAGAGCGGACGATACAGATTCTCGAAGATATGATGCGATCGTGTGTGATTGATTTCGGAGGTAGTTGGGAAGTTTACTTTCCGTTGATGGAATTCTCGTACAACAACAGTTATCAGAGTAGTATTCGGATGGCACCGTATGAGGCGTTGTATGGCCGTAAGTGCAGATCGCCAGTGTATTGGGACGATGTTGGCGAGAAGCAGAATGTGAGTCTTGAGCTTTTGGACGATACGGTTGAGAAGATCAAAGTGATTCGGAAGAGACTTTTGACAGCGCAAAGTAGACAGAAATCGTATTCCGATAAGAGAAGAAAAGACATCGAGTTTGAAGTGGGTTCAAGTGTTTTCCTCAAGGTCTCTCCGATGAAGGGTGTTATGAGATTCGGAAAGAAGGGAAAGTTGAGTCCGAGATATGTAGGACCATTCGAGATCCTAGAGCGGGTTGGTCAAGTGGCCTATCGGTTGGCGCTACCACCTATGTTCTCACATATTCATCCGGTGTTTCATGTCTCGATGCTCTGGAAATATTTACATGACTCGTCACATGTGTTAGATCAACCAAGTGTGGAATTTTGAGACGATCTCACATACGACGAGCAACCTTTACGGATTATGGATAGACAAGTGAGAAAGCTACGGACTAAGGAGTTATCGTTCATAAAAGTACAATGGCAGAACCATTCTCCATCGGAAGCTACATGGGAGTTAGAGGATGAGTTGCGAGGAAGGTTTCCGCACCTATTTGAATAACGAGTAAGTTTTTGATCCTTGAGTTGTCGTAAGTAAATTTGGGGACCGAATTTTTATAAGGAGGGGAGAATTGTGAGACTCGGAAATTTAATTGGTCAGCTTGCGTCGTGCCAAAACAATCGCATTGGATATGCGATATTAAGTGTTTGAGTTTGTGAATGAATGTCGTTGGAGTTTGATTTCGGCGAGTGCAATGCCTTAGAGAAATTTTCGGAATTGTGAAGTGTTGCTTGGTTCGGACAGATTTGACCTACTTGCGGTTAAATGGCCGTAACTTTCTCGTCGTGAGTCCGAATCAAGAAATTCCAACGGATTTGGAAACTAGACATCTTAAGGAATAGATTGGTTAAATTTCATATTGGTCAAAAACTGAAAGGAGGTCGTCATGTAAGCTGCTTGTGCCTGGTCTGCTGTGATTGGACCAAAAGTTCTTGTCTTCTTCCTTGATATTTTGAAGAGGTGGCTTGATTCTCATTGGACCACACTTGCCTCCACTTGAAGTCATCTCTGGGAATTCCTTTAAGGGTCAGAAAGCTCAGCTCCTTGGTCACTTTACGAAATTATTCAGAGACAAATAGAGAGAGAGAAGTGGAAGGGTTGAAGGAGAGAGAAGTGAAGCAGCTCAGTGAAGATCTAATCGGTAAGGCTATTTCCGTTCAGAATTCGGTTTAAAACCTCCAAAGTGGGTTGTAGAGGACTTCCTAAGGTTTCTTTTGGTATATCATACATGGGTTTTGGATCAGGGAATCGTCGGGAAAATCGTTTTGAATCCAGTCGTTGCTGTTGAAGTACACAGCTGAGCGACGTGAGGAAGATTGAGTTGGTAAGCATACTTAGGCTTCGAGTTGGGCTACGAAAATTTGATAGATTGTAGAGGACCTCTTGGGGTTTCCAGAATGGTATCTTATGTGTGTTTTGGTTGAAGGGTTTGGGCTGTGCGTCTTGTTGAAGTTCGGAACAGTGGGCTGAGTTCAGTTTGAAGGTGTTGAAGCTAAAGGCTTGGTAAGTGGTTTGTTTATAAGATTCAGTTGTTGTGCAAGTTCTGAGTTGTTGAGGATATGTTTGTGAAGTCTTGTGAAGTGTGGTTTGAAGTGGTTGTGGTCGGAATTTGAGTTATATATGATATCGTTGAGGATGGAGTGGTTGAACGGTTCTTGTACCGTTGCTCCGTTATTTTGAGTGTTGGCAGCGTTCCGATTGCGGAAGGGTTGAGGCTAATCTCGTTTTGGTAACTTGGGTTTATGAACAGAATCTCTGCAAGGTTTGTGGGTGAAGGAGAATCGGATTGAAAGTTGAGTGTGGAAGGCTTCGGGTTGGAATTTACGATCGTTGGATCTTGTCATGTAAGCAGATAGTTCATGATATGTTGGTTGTGCGTTGAGTATGCATGTTTCAGAATTTGATTGATGCGCGTCTCATGCATATATGGTTAATTGTGATATGAGAATGTGCATATGTGATTGTGTGAGAGTATGTGATCGATCGTGATGGATGGGAGATTGTGAATGGCTTCGAGCCAATTTGGTAAGTTTGACATGTCCATGTGCGATGGATGTGATTATGGACCGTTGGGTCGATTGTGTATTACGATATATGTTTCGTTGTGAGAAGTGAACAGGATTTCCCATACTAACGGGGGATGTTAGTCTATGAGCTCATAGGTCGGGGATATCGCTAGTTTACGTAAGTAAGCTAGTCTTTGTGTTTGTGTGGACGGAGATTCGTATTGGCCATTTGGATATCCCCTAGCAGTCAGAGGAAGGGCTTTTCAAAACCTGTTCACGGCTCACTGTGGCTTCGTGCCTTATGTGTTTATAATTTGCGATTTCGTTATTGTAACGTATATCATCGTCATGCATTTCCGAGCATAAGTTGTGTCGAGCATGGTTAAGTTCTGTGGCACGCATATGTCAACCATAACCCACATGTTATGACCTATCCTCTTACTAAGTGTTTTCCCCGACACTTACCCCCTTACTAAATCTATCTCAGGTTCCGACGTGCCATAGTAGCGTTGATTCTGGAGTCCGTCGTTCGAGCCCATCTCTTTGTTTCGAGGACCACACTTTTGAGATCTCCAGACTTGTGCCATCGTGTACATCCGTTTAGTCGCTCCGTAGTGGTTAGACTTTGTCTATGTTTGATCGTG